>JAODTR010000007.1:4654386-4664490 GCA_025399935.1 Amblyopsis rosae | reverse complement strand
TAGATAGATAGATAGATAGATAGATAGATAGATAGATAGATAGATAGATAGATAGATAGATAGATAGATAGATAGAACCAGTGAATCATCACATTTGTCAAGTCCCGGGTTAGGTCTTGGAATTTTGGGTCTGAGGACCCAAGAAGACTTCTACAAGGCAAGCCCATTTAATGTAGACTTTCCATTTGTGTTGCAGGATGCTGAGCAGAACTTGTGGCGTTGGAAGGTTGAGCATGTCATCTTCAAAGCCCTCCGGACACTTTTTTGTCCGCCAAGGCCCTACAGTGAGGATGGCTGTGTGCTCCAGATAGCCAATTTACCTGACCTTTACAAGGTGTTTGAGAGATGCTGAAGCTTCTTCAAGTCTGACTGAAAATGATTGCCTGAACCTTTTATGTATGTTGTAAATAAATGTTCTATAGGGAATACTAATTTGAGAAAAGTACTAGTGAATACAATAAGTCCTGCACCTAGGCTACAGCTAGATGTAAACGTACATGTTTGATGATAAACTGTAAATTAGGATTCTTTTCATGGAAAACCGAACAGCTCCAGAATATAGTTAAGATCCACATTCTACGTACTATTTCTGTAATTTCTACATTTATTTTCAATAAATCTTAAATATTTAAAAATGGTTCAATGGAACAGCAGCAGACCGTTAGTTCTGTCGTTTAAAAATGCCTGCACCTTTTAAATACATGATTCTATACCTGTTAAAATTGTTTGAATGAGAAGGCACTTAACTGTGTGAGTGTTCTGGAAAGGTGCAGGCCAAAGCAGCCGTGAGGGTTTAACAGTTTCAAAGCAATATATTCATTCATGCAACTTGACAAAAACAGAACAGCCAAGCACCCAACCAAAGAAATAAAATAGTGTAAATAATGTGGCAGTACAAAGCTTTGAGGGGGAGAGGTAACAGTAAAGTAGTGAGTAGAGACGTAGATGGTTTTAGTGTCTGTACTTTCTCCCAATACACTGTACTGGGCAAACCCAATGCTTGACCACTTATTAAAAACAGTTCCGTTTCTGCTACAAGTGTTTTTGGTTAGCTAAAGTGTTACAGCTGAAAACAAAAACTGGAAATGTGCTCCAGGTGCACTATATGGCAGTCACAGGTCTGAGGTGCGAGTTGAAGGGCTTGGATGGTGGCAACATGCCAGCTCACTGCTGGGACAGCAGTGCGTTCCTGTTGGCTTTCATCTTCTCAAGGCGTTTCACCAGGTGGTTGTTTGTCATCTCCATCTCTTCGATCTTGTCCAGGGATGTGCGTAGCTGCAGGAGGGGAAGTTAGGATAAGTCAGTCTTCTGACATCATCTGCATTCTAACTTTGTTCCTCTCAAGAGTGTATACTTTTCACTACCTCCCGCTGAAGTCTGCGCTTTTCTGCCTTTAGCTCGTCTTCTATTTTCTCTGAGTTGTCAGCTGCTGCCTTGTACCTGGACACCTGTCCTTCAAGTCTATTGACCTAGACATGAAAGGAAACAGTTAGCTGGAATGTATTTGTTTGTGTTTTATGTGGACAATAAGTTGAAGTGGGTTTCTGTGACTTACGTTTTGTTCCATTGTACCCATTTCCTGTTCTGCCTTAGAAAGCTTGAATTTATATTCACTAATCTGTCTGTTGGCATCTCCTATAGAAGGGAAGCAGGGATTAACTGGTTTGCAAGTTAACATTTAGGTATTAACTTTGGTTGTCTTGGCTGGCTAGCTGCAGCCTGCTTGTGTTGTGTGCAGCTAGAGACGGCGTTGTGGTAAGGCTGCGTGTCCAGCTTTTTTCCTCAGCTGAGAACGGCGGTCGCTCTGCTGAAAAAGCCCAACTGACAGCACTAGAAAGCGCAACGTTTTTTCAGCTGAGGCGCTTTGGTTGCTATGATACAAAACCTCAGTGGGAATTCATTTGTTGCAAATAGACAGGCTAGTTTGTGTTATCAAATTATTTAATTTGTAATATTCTATACATTATTTTTAATGTTAGTATTGTTGTGTTAGTCCAGGGATATCATCTGACTATCAACTTCTCCTTTGTTGCCGTCATTGTGTGCAAGAAGTAGGATGTGGCGGTTGCTCGTAGTATTTATCCTGCCCCTTCTCCACTGCAATTGGACGGCCAGGAACAGTGATGGGCGTGGCGTTTCACCAATTTTCAACTTGGAAAGAAAAAACCAGCTCGGCGTTTTTAGAAGCCTGGAAAAACGCGGCGTTTCGATTGGAATCAATTGAAAAATAACGCTGGCGTGAGGAAAAAATGCTTTGGTGGACACGGGGCTTAAGGGTAGAGGCAAGACTTACGCTGCATTTCAATGTAGTGGAGGTCTGTACCGTTTTCCGTCTTCTCTCCATCTGTGTATGTGCTGTCCATCTTTGAGTGTTTCTGCCTCTCCTCTTCCAGCTGCATCTTCAGCTTCCTGATTTGAGTCAACAGCTCATCTTTCTCCTCGGCTAGCTTCCTTAGCCTCACATCTACAGCAGGAGAAAATGCGGAAAACTATTAATACATCGTGAGTGTTAACCCACTTTATGCATCTTCACAAACATGACCAAACAGTTGATAAAAATGGTCAAATTGAAGTGAACCCAACCCAAGCCACATCCCAGTGCACCATAATGGACTCACCCAGTGGACCATCTCCTGCAGACTCCAAAACCTGTGCAGCCTCCTGGGAGACGACAGTGATCCCTGAGGAGATGGGCTCGTGGCTCACCTCCCCATTGGGCGTGCCCTCTGGGATGATGACCAGGCCATGGACCTGAGCACGTAGTACAGTACACATGACCACATTCACTGTGTGGACTTTTGTTACTGTCAAACAGTAGTATAGAGTGCAGCACTAAACTGGGTGTGTGCATGTAGACATGCTGGCTACAAGCCACAAGGAGCAGACGCTTGTAGCTTGGCCGGTTCTTCTAACACCCTGGGCTAAGGTGACCTACCTCTTCTGCTTTGGCCTTCCCCTTGATGTCAGCCAGCTCATCTCTGAGCTCATCTCTCTCATTCCTAATGCAATCAAAGTACTCTTTCTGCCTCTCTAGGGCCTGGCCACACACACACACACACAGAGAGAGGGAGAAACAAATGAGAAGGAAGAGGAAAGGAGGAGGCAGAGCATTGGACAGTCTGGACAACCAGGCAGTGTCTTCCATGTGCGTGCGCACACGCACACACCACCACATGCCAGCAAAGTATTCAAAACTACTTATGAAAGAATTTATAAGCAGCAGCTAAAGTATTTACTCAGCCGATTTTCAAAAAGCTATGTAAGCTATGTGAGGCTTATTAAAATGCACATCTTTGATTTTATCGCATACTAAAAAAAGGAAGGCTACTGGTGCATGGGACACATGGACTATTTAGTGTAAAGGAGAAGAGCATGTCACATTGCACTGACTAATAGGCACACAGTCCTACTTAGTTTACCATTAGCATATCATTCAAAGATTTGGGGCCATTAAGAATCACTGACATGCACAGCTCCACATGGGGAACGAGAGGGCTCTACTGCATAAGGGTCTCCATCATGCAAACACAGCATGAGAGCCTGTTAGTGGTGCAGGGCAGCAGCTACGTGAGCTAGGAGCCCATGGTGTCTGGGCAGTCTGGGAGACCTCCTACCCCAATCTTTTTGTCCTTCCAGTTTATGGTTTCCTGCAGGTCAAACACCTCCCTGGTGAGGGTATCTAACTTTGTCTGCATTCGCTGGCTCTCCTGAGCAGGTTGGCAGTCGAGACAGTACAGGAGAAGAACAGCAGAACGAGAAGGAAGCCATCAGGGACCAAAGAAATGGAAGTTTACAGAAATGTGTGGACAGACACAGAAGTGGCAGAGAGAGAGCTAAAAGAGGAGGAGCCATGGCCAGGCCAATGCTTCTCCCTGCTCGCAGAGCAGCAGGGCTCAGACACCTGCATCAAGGTGTGTAAGAGGCGTGACATCTGGTTCCCTGCGGTGGCCGTACCTCTATGAGCTCATCTCTCTGGCGGAGGCCTTCCTTCAGCTCCTCCTGCTTGTGCTGCAACACCGTGCAAGTGTGCTTCTGGCGCTCCAGCTCCTGAGAGCACAACAGACCGCGGTGAGCGCTCCAACACCCACATCAGCCTCCCTCCATCACACACCCACTCACCTTGGACTTGTCATCCACTTCCCTCCTCATTTCTGCCATGCGCTCCTCCATCTCCTCTATGACGTCCTTGAGCGTGTCCACCTGGTAAATGAGGTTGGATTTGTCGTTGTCCAGCTGGGCGTTGGACACCATGGCCTTCTTGTACTTCTCCTCCACCTCCGACAGGGACTCCTGGTCCAGAGGGTGGACACTGTCAGAGGGCACCAGCTCACAGAAGACTATCTCACCATGCTCTGGGCTCATAATGAGCCCAGTAACACCCACACAGACAAATGGTGAAGAGGATTTTCCACAGCTACATCAAAAACACATCAGACTAATGCAAGTAGTGGACCCAATCACTATGATAGTGACACAAGCCACTGGTGGAGAAAAGGTTATTCTAAATACCGCAGTGAAACTAGGAAACTGTAACAAAGTATAATAGTGCCAAATGTCCACTTTGACTTGTATAACATGACTATGCTATAGTCATGACTGCAAACACAAAAAAAAAGTTTTACATTTACAATGCTTAATAAAAATCCTGCATGCAAGAAAGCTATATTTTTTTTCAGTTGCTGAGTTTTGTTTAGGCAATATTAAACCCATTTATTTATTCAGGTAGAGAAATTGAGGTCAATTTCAGGTTGTAACATTGACCATCCAGGTATCGGAACAAGAAATTGATCGCCGATATGAAGTTACACTGTTACACTGTAACATAGGTTATCAGCAATCCATTGCTCTTCCTGCAGTACCCGGATGGTGCAATGTTTTATATTCAAGTCATGTAACAGGACATTTGGAACAATTATACTTCCATAAAACAGACAACAAAACAGGTTGTCAATGAAGTGATCCACCTTGAACTACTGAGGACAATGCCAGGTTTGTTAGTGAACCACCCGTAATAACTTAACGAGCTTCCTTCCAGAAGGGGGAGCCACTTGCTGTACAGGACCCTTTTAGCTGCATAAACACCAATGAAAATGACACGTGCAATGGTGATGCAGACTAGTGTGTCCTGACCACCGACTGGAGAACCACAGACAGATCATGCAGAAGGCCAACCCACAGCATAAGGGGGACCTTAGAGATTAGGAGTCACAGAAAAGTAGAACAGGTGTGGGGCAAGGCAGGGAATATGCGGGGCAGTTATGCCATACGACTTCTGGGAGAGATAGAGAAGGCATGCAGCGAGCTAAAGCCCTCTACCTTCAGCTCTTTAAGCCCCTGCATGTAGCGCCCCTCTACATCCTGAATCTGGTCCTTTAGTTCATAGATATCCTGTAGAGTAGATGGAAGGAATGAGGTGAATCAGGAGAACAGAGACAGAGAGATTACAGAGACATAACAGAGAGAAAGAGAGAGAGAACAGACAGAGACAGACTGATAGTCCAAGGCTTTGAGGAACTCCCTGATAAAGAGAAGCTGTCAGTACTCCTAGGGGAGGACACGGGCAGCTGTGCGTTGGCCGGGCGATACTTTACCGCCTGCTACAAGATGAGGGACAGTGACGTATATAATGCCTGCTATCTTCCTAAAATACCAATATGTATGTGATTATTGCATATATTTTCCTTGTTTCTAATCAATACCTTTGTAATTTACTTATGTTTCATCTGCTCTTGTTTTTACAATGTTATGTTATAATGCTACATAGTTTACTTTAATCACATTAATATGAAAAAAAGCATTGTATAATACTTTGGCACTGTTACATCATGCTAATAAAGTGATTTGAATAGAAAATTGAGAGACAGAGATATCAGAGAGAGAGACATACAGAGACCGATAACAGAGAGCCAACTGCTCCAGACCACTCAGCTGGCATGAGCAACGCACACAGACAACAGAGGGGACAGCGTAGGGTGGACGCATTCAGACAGGAGGAAGAGCAGACTAACGCCGAGGGTAGCCGTCATGTACCTCAACATTCCTGTGTCGAGGTAGCGTCCCCAACAGAACAGACATTGCTGCGGTGCGTGTGCGCGTGTCAGCCACGCATGCACCTTACCCTCAGTTCACTCAGACTGGCGTCAGGGTCCACCAGCACCACGCTGCCCGTGTCGGCGCTGCCCCGCCGTGACGAGCTGCCCCCCAGAGAGGCCAAGGTGGCGGCAGAGAGGCCAGGGGTGGTGCAGCGTGAGGACGGCTGTGGGCACACAAGCAGGAAGATACAGTCACATGACTGGGCTGCTGAGTCATCCTCCACAGCAAAGGTGCACAGCACCATGGCACTAGCCCTCAAGTGGTGCGTGTGTGTGCGTTGATGCACTCACCCGGCTGTAGTCCGTAAACTGCTTGTCACATTTCTCATCCAGCTGCAAGAAGCAGAGGAAGACCATTAGGACGACGCAATGCCTTATGGGACATGCATCCGAGGAGGTCCATGCTTGGAGATGCTGGTTTGCTGTGAATTGAGGAGCTCGTCAGGGAGTTAATTGGGGGGGGGGGGGAGACAGCTACTAGTGCACGTCCTGTGTCGAGGAGACCACAAAACCAGTCAATCACACCAGTCAGTTGACAAATAAGTCCATGCTGCTGTTAGACAGCACCTCAGTGAATCAGAACCACCGCAAGTCACTCTGGATGCACGCAGGCCCGTGTGGCTCCAGCACACAGAGCTTGGTGCTGACGAGCAATAGAGCAGCCACACACACACTTACAGCGTCTAGGTCGGGTATGCTCACATCATCCAGGTCGGACACAATGCTGCCCCTGCGGTTGGAGCGGCTAAAATAGTCTGCAGCCGACTCGCTAATGTCAGAGAAGTCAGATGACTGGAGGGGCGGAGGTGCGCAGAGACCCAGGGCAGAGGGAAACAGGGAGGACAGTTAGAGAAGACAAGCAGGAGCAGAACTACAACAGGAGCCCCCTGAAACCTGTATAGTGTGTGTTGTGCTGCCTGGGGTCACCAGAGCAACAGCAGCGGTGTGGTCATAATGGAGCGGACAGTGAGGGTCTAAAGCAGAGGGCCGTGCACACAGTCCCTGAGTCTCACCACGCTGTCCCTTCGGCCTCGGCTGTAGCGCTCCTGGGACATGGTGCTGACTGAGTCGTCATCTGAGGACTGGGAGGAGCACAGAGCACGTGAGGGTCCCCACACACACACACACACACACACACACACGAACCCTACTGCACTACAACTCGGGATTACACGTATGGAACACGGCCCTAGTAATATACCTAGGACTGATCCTAATATTCAGTCCCATAAATAAAATAGTCAGAAAGCTGTGGAACAGCACCATAATCCATTCCACACATGATGTAGAATGACATCACCATTCTCTTGCTAGCTAGCTTCTTGGCCATGTCACAGGCTGTGTCCCTGTGGAGGGGGTAAAGGGCTAAACGGGGTGTCAGTGAGCTCACCGCAGGGCTGGTGCGTGTGGAGCTGGAGTACCAGCTGTATTCAGAGGGCTGTGGAGGGCACACAGGGTTAACACCAGGGCTGTGATGGTGGTCACATTGATCGATCAATCTCACACATACACACACACACACGACTTACAGCTTTTGAACTGTAGCCGGAGCCGTACAGACCCACGGTGTCATCGTTAATAGAAGCCTATGGGCACACGGTAAATACAGTGCACAACTCAGAAGATGACCCATATTCACAGCATGCTCAACTTTTCCCTGGTGACTCATTAGCTAGAGACCAACTGTGCTGTGTTGTGGAGGAAGTCTAGCACTAGCTTAACACAGGGCTCTCCCTAGAGAAGCATGCATCCACTCCACAGTGTGTAGCGATGTCTGGGCAACCTATCAGCTGGTGAATGTGGGCATGCAGTGGGCAGAGACACTAACCATGCTATAGCTGCGAGACAGCCCTGTGCCCGGACTGCTGGAGGTGGTGGGCGTGGAAGTAGCCTGGCAACGGGAGGGGAGTGGGAGGAGCTTAGTTTTTGGTGTGGATAAGGGGCAGACTCCTGCATTGTTTCAGCCAAGTGCGGTGAAAGACACTGGGCCTGTTTTAACACTGCTAGATTAATTTGCATGGATTCAAAATGAAAGGTCACGCTAGTGGCTACCTTATTTAACTTTACATTACAGATAGCACAAGACATCTAAAGAGACGCAGGGGACTCTACACAACATTACACGCAAGAAACTGTTGAACCTGTGCATGTGTAAAACAATAGCCATCTTAACAGGCTGAATGGTCAATGAACTGAATGTACTGTATAACAGCGGGCTTTATATCATGCGGGTGGCCCCTCAACCACTAGCACCAGCCTATGTGGAGCACTGCTAAAAGCAGAACACCATTGAGGTGTGGACCGACCCGAGGCAGATAGGAGGAAACAGGAGGAAGTGGTTTGGTCTTGGCTAGGCTGCTGTAGTTCCTTTGATCGTGGTACAGTCCAGTCTGAGGAGGCAGAACCGTAGCATGGCCCCAGAAAACAGAGATACAGTATAGTTCAATCTAAACAGTTAAAATATATGAAATGGTGTGCCAATAACCAAGTAAGCCAATCATTCCTCCACGCTAGAGACACAAACTGACCAGCAGATCCTTCCTGGAGGATGAAGCCTTCTTAAGGCCGTGCAGGTCATTGTACACAGAGCTCTGTCCACCAAACAGAGAACAGCAAGTTAAAACACCATAACGAGAGCAGATGGGGCCGAAAGAACATTTGCAGCTGTGAAAGGGTATGTGCTCAATTCATATCTACATACAGAGGAGCGGGAACTCTTGAGGGCAGAGCTAGTGGACAGGCCATCAGACTGGAAAGAGAACATCCATGATGGAAGTTATTACCACAAGGAGATCATATGATGGAACCAACATGCTATTAGGATATGCTCTGAGAAACACTCCACACACAGAATAGATGCGCTGTGCATTCAGGTATTAGTAGTGCATGAGAGCATAGCACAGATTGTCCTGTCTGCAGTCCTGTGTGGTGCATTATGAAGCACAAAATATGGCGATGACAACTCTTATAAGCAGGGTCTGTCATTCTAACTTACACTCAAATCAAACTCCTTCAGAAGCTACACATTGAAATTCATTGTGAGTCAAAGGACATTGTTGTTATGAGCGTCGTTCAAATTGCCACTTTGTTTGTGGTCCCTTTTACTGAGCCAGGGCTGTGTAGAAGTACCAGATTATTTTTTCAGCATGCACAAAATGGCAAGCTAGCGTAAACTGCAAGAATATATTTGGTGGATTTGGAAAAAAATTTATTAACTTGCAATCGCAAACTACTGTATATTTTTCTTTAATTGTGCACTTAAATACCAAAATAATGGAAGAATGGGGGAAGTTGCTAAACTTCACTTCAGTCCAAATGGACTGTGGTGATATTAGGTGGTTAACTCTGATTAGAAAAAAACTTTTCCAACTTTTTTCTGAATTGGGGCAGCATAAGCAGTGAATGCTACTGATCTGCAGTCGGATATTAATACATCTCATACAAATGACCAAGCAAGCCATTTAGACATGCGTTTTAAAGTAATCAGCCATATACAATATGAGACGCTCTTTAAATATGGAACGAAACGTGAAAAACCAGCTAGTTCTGCCTTGCACAACTTTCTAAAACAACACACATGCGCACAACCCACCAACAGGTCTTTTTTATGAGAACGAGAGAGGCTCTTATGAGAGCCCAGGTCACGCACTGATGAAGTGGTGGACTGAAGAACAGACAGAGACCAACATTAGACTCCTGGGTTAATACTGAAAGGCAGTAATCACATCATTTAGCACAGAGTGAGCAAAACAGCCAGTTGACTTTTGCCGTGTCAGCATTGTCCTGTGAACAACCCTATTAGTGTTATGTTACCTAACAGTATTAAGGCAGGTGTTGCTGGCACTGTACACACCCTGTAGCTCCGCACTGACATGACATCGTCATCCAGCCCCTGCTGATGCCCGCAGGAAGAGATATGGAGGAGCAGCAGAGGACACAGAGAGACAGGCAGAGAGACACGTGAGTCAGAAGAGGAAGGAAAGGGGGGATTGGGGGGGGGGGGGGGGGAACA
>JAODTR010000007.1:4633756-4644192 GCA_025399935.1 Amblyopsis rosae | reverse complement strand
AGTTATGGGGAGCCTGCTGGAGGTACATATACTGTGTGTGTGTTTGTGTGTGTGTGTGTGTGTGTGTGTGTGTGTGTATATATGTGTTTCCCACAATCTGGTTAATTTAGAGGAGGCTAGTCGGGACAGACAGTGACCTCTGGAAAAGGTTGGCTTATAGTACAAACTGTGTGCCAAACAGAGAGCACAAAAAGAGTGTTCTCTTTATTAACATTATACAGAAAAATTACCTGGAACATACAGTATATGTGAATGTATACAATGTATAATGGCATTGGTAGCATGCTTTGAATGTACTGGACCAACCACATACACACAGTAAGCAATGATAAACATTAAAAGAGTACTACAAGAAAGTCTACACAGTCTGAGACCTCTAGATTATAGTATATGTGAATAATATAAATGTCAATGCCAATTCTAATTGCATTATTTACCTTTTAGTTCTAATTGTGGCCGGTTCCTATCTTCACAATAAAGCTGTCAATTTATTTGACAGATCTAAGTTTTTTAGATGCAGATATATTTCTTTTTAAATGTACTCATTAAGCACCGCAGTGCTCGTCACCTTTTTACACTTTTACAAGGCAGCATCTGTTTAATAAGACATATTAATATAAAATAAGCCAAGAAGCTTGCTGTTTTCAGTGATATAAATAATATAATGCAAATAGTTTTCCCCGTACACTGATTTCCACCGCAGACTCGTCAGTATAGGCTACCATGGCTAGCTACAGTCCTAGCCTACAGTATGGAGATAGATGTTACTGGGTGTATTTTTTCTCCCTTGGAGCTGAACATTCAGTTTCACTTGGTGTTACACCTTTATTTTAATGAACCCTAACCTTTATATTGGTCTTCTGATATATGAGTCAGCTCTAAAACCAATTAAATCAAATGTTGGTTTGGTTAGTTTATATAGTGTAAAATATTGTTCCATTTAAAACCAATATGTATTAAACAATTTCAAGATAGCAGTTTTGGTTCAGATAACATGATATATTGGGTGATGATCAGATAACATTACGTTAGACTTTATCATCATTGTGTTACTTATGGTCAATTTACAAATAAAACTAGGGTAAGTATTAAGCCCAAATTAAAAGCATTTATTTTATTATGCATTGTTCTGTACATTCGTACGGTACAGCCTTGCGATACTCACCAGAATGCGAAGCAATGGTGTGCCGATGGACGTGTTCTCGGGGAGGCTGATGTTATACAAGGGTGAGCTGAAGATTGGCCGGTTATCGTTTTCATTGACCAGGTCAATGAAGATGCGAGCAAAACCCACATGGTCTGACATAGACTCATTGGCAAAGAGCTGGAGAACAAGGAGTGATACAATCACAGCATGGTTTAAAGCAGATCTTATTATTAAAATCAAATTAGATCAGAAAATGTTGCATGGAAAAACACTATGTTAGAGATAGAAAAGAGTTGTGGCGGGATATTGCAGGTTGGGAGATGTTGAGGATGAGGAAATAACATCTACTGGTTTTGTACAGGACTCGGGGTAAACTGAGGTGACAAAACATCAAATTCATTATTGAAACAATTCTATGGTGTTGACAAAGTAACACAGACCTTGCCAGACTGAGTTGTGTGTCCAAACAAACAAAAAATATAAACAACCGGCAGGAACATGATGAAGGCATATTCCATCACGGTGGCTACAGAACAGAATTCATTCAAGGACAAACTTGGTGATTCATAGATAGGGATAAGGAGAATGAAGCAGCTCTGTCTCGTGCGAGTCAAAGCTTGGACGTCAGGAGAAGATTACGTCTGCTTTTGTTCACAGAGTACATTATCTTGACATTTACAGTAATTGGCTGTATCGCTAGCTAGATGACTTTATGTGTGTACACACTACATTTAGTAAATGTAAGGAAGTTGGTACCTGAGCATTGCAATGTAGGTTACTATGTTGGTATGGAAAACGCAAATGTACATATTAGTCTGTTTCAATGCTATTTATTTAAGTGATATAATAAGTATGCTAGTAATACAATTAAATACATGATATCCTTTCTATTTGCAGTTCAGGTGTTTTGTTATCGTCTGACAGGTGTGACATCAGTGGCACACCAGTATGCCATGTATGAGTTGTCCC
Organism: Amblyopsis rosae; assembly: GCA_025399935.1. NCBI lineage: Eukaryota > Metazoa > Chordata > Actinopteri > Percopsiformes > Amblyopsidae > Amblyopsis > Amblyopsis rosae. Next base: position 4,642,076 of record JAODTR010000007.1, on the reverse strand, counting down.
TCATGGATATATTGTGGTATTTTGCTAGATGCACACTGCTTGTGTCAAGCGTGAGGCTCACTGAGAAGCTGAAGCTGCGGATGGCCTCGTAGTCCAATGGTACAGCCACCCTCACGCGAATGTCTGCTCGGCCCTGCACCGCCGTGGGCGAGATGGTGAAATGGTCCGAATTGTTTCCAGTCAGAAACACCTGGTACATACTGTTGACTCCCTGCAAGATGAGGGGGAGAGAAAGGACACTAAACAATCACATAACAGTCTATGCACAAAATAGCACGTCTAAACAACGATCTCATTAGACCTGGAGGCAGATGCAAATAATCGGCAGTAAGACTGTATGGCACAGTGTATTGTATGTCTCATCTCTTTTAGAACCTTAAAATCATCTATATTTTCTGTAACTTTCTGTTTCTATATTTTCCTTGAACCCAGCATTTCTATTGTTGTTTTGTTTGGTTCAACTCATATTGATCTATATTACTTATAGACTGGGATTCGAGCATTCACAGAGCTCAGGGGCTGAAATGTGTGTGCAATGAAGGAGTGTAGTAATAACAATTTGTCGTCTGCTGACAGGCTAATTAGCTGTTTGTATCAAAATGTATTGTAGCCCAAAATGGACTAACTGCATTCATCTTCACTCATTTTTCACTATTTAGCTTTTTCCACAGTCAGCACACATTCTCTCTCCCAGAACATTTCTCTTTTGCAGTAACTGTGATCTGGGGTCAAAGGTCAGTCTATCGGTAACAGACGGCTATACATTTCCAGCATCTTCGCTGGATAACTGCACTGTCAATCCACATGCAGAGCTGTAGTGGAGTTCATCGGTTTTGAAGACGCTCCCAAGTAAATGGGCACTACCTATCTATTGTTTACACCTCGCGTCACGTTTTTAAAGGATTTTACACAAGCAGAAATGTGATATTTCAGGAGGGGCCCTTTAAAAGAGGGCCAAAACAAAATGTGAACATTCACATGTGCCTTTTTGGTACCAACATTTCATCCATTTCATATAAAAGCATATGAACAAAGCATAACATACAATAATCTATTGTGATAAAATGCAAATATAACATAAAAAATCCTTACCACATGCTTTCAAAATATACCTTTTCTCAATGCAAAAAGGGCTTAAGTGCAGTTACACCCTTTTGACACCAATTGGCTTAGTATGTTAACAAGTATTATGGTTTTTAATGAATAACTCCAAATTGATTAAGAATTCACTTGTGCCCTTGTGGCAGTAGGAAGACTCATCAAGAGCTTTAATTTGATATATACATCTCTGTTTCACCCAAAATGTCACTTATGGCTCTCACCCCTCGAAACATTGTATTCATTTCACTTGGTTGCTTGCCTTAATTGAGCGGCATAATGTGTTATCATATCATTCTACATAACTGTTATAAAACATGCAGAATTATAATAATATTGCACAAATCACTGCAGTGAAATTTATATAATGAACAAAAAAGCAATACACTTTATATTAATTAGAATTATATTATTATTATTAATTAATTAGTTAGAATTTACTGTCCAGAAAACTGCATTCCATGTTACACCTTGTTAGACACAAGGTTGTTGTCTCTGTTAGAAGAGGCTCTTTGACTCTAACAAGCAATTTGACCACCCTTCAACCACATGCAGTTATTTCCACACATATGCACTTCTTGCTGACATCTGAACTGGACAGTGACTGGTCCAGTGGTTTTCTAGTGAGGATGTCAGAAATAACACAGTGAATGTACAACATTTGTGAGCTTGTCCATTCAAAACAGACTCACATTATGCTACATACCAAGTGATTCCTAATTACTGGTTTAACCTCTGTATTTTAGTAGTATTTGTTTTATCTCAATGTAGCACCTTAACAAGTAAATGTTTTTTCTGTTGTCAGAAACCCTGAGGGGCCCGGAGCCTTTTTTAACAGTAAAACACTGTGCGTTTATCCTCTGCTGTCCTGACACATCAGCTGCAAGGCAGTCCCGTCATGAAGCCATAGTGGCAGACAGAGGAAGACAAGTGGGCCAGTCGATTGGCATTACGCTGCCGGTTGAAATAGCCCACTTGTTTTTGTTTTCATTACTGCAAGGACCATTGTGGCTGATGGCTCCTATTTAAAAGACCATCCAATATGCAGGGATGTCACCTCAAACTGCCCATAAATGTAGTTGCCCGTCCATTTGCTCCTGCCTTCAGAAGCCCCCAATAAAAAGCACCCTGTCACTCGCAACTGCCACAAAGTTTATTGACAAGCTACGGCAGCAAAAGTTTTATAGATGCTAGTCGTGCACAAGAGGATAGGAAGAAAGACTAATGTTGTAACTACCACTTGTGCCATACAAAACACCTCTCCCTACAGTATAATCCCAAACATATGGCGCCTGGTACAGAGGCACATGCAGATGGATAAAGAGACAGTTCAGCTTCTTACCCATAAACAGTTAATTCACAATAAACCCTTCAGCCTACTGTAAGTGTTTCTCAGAACAGGGCACTGTACTGTATACCCCAGTGTGGGACAGGCTCATGAGAATCAACATGGATGTGAACAACAGTACGGCAGTCAACAGTGTCAGTTCAATTCCCTAGCTAATCCTGCCTCATGTTAAAACAATACCTTAATATGGGTAGAATAGTAGATGTCAAAGAAATGACCCATTCAGCATTCATTCATTTTACAAACTGTGCGTTTTGTTCTGCAAAGGCAACTGAAAAAGCATGTGCCCTGTCTGGTCCAGTGTGAACCTGTGCATAATACCTCCTCAAACTGTATCATCGCCGTCTCGCTGTTCATCTGCTGCTGTGAAATAACCTTCCCATGCTCCATCGTGATGCCATGGGCCATCACCACGGTACATCCTGCTAGCACTTAAAGACAGCTCAGTTGCACTCCACTAGCTCTGTGAGCTCCTGCCTTTGGCTCCTAGGATGAATTCCTCATCCCAATTTTATTGCCAGTACTCCTCGCCAACTCTTTGTATCCCTGTACATCCAGGTGCTTTGCTATTTAAGTTACTCCATTACATTGACGACTACTTGGCCCAGTACTCTATCCTGCACTCTGAAAATACACGGCAAATCATATTGATTTGTTCACAGATGAGTCAAAGCTGGGTTAGCACAGCTGTTGCTAATACAAAGAATAATGGGTAATGCTTGGTTTGTGCTAACGAGCAAGAATTGACAATTGGTCAACAGTAACGTCTTGCTTGCTTCAACAGTAAGTAACGTGTTGCTTGCTAATCAGCTGTACGGGAGTGAACAAAGCATCCAATCACAGCTCTGTGATGTGTCACGTCCAGATGAGGAAGAAAGATCCCCTTGTAGCAAACAGCATTAACAGGCCATGCTGCTGTAGACAAACTGCTTTCCATGACAGTGATGGAGAACCTTTGAAGGGCCTTGGTGCTCTTATAGCGCACACACACTACACACACACAGGGTGAAGAGGGAAGACAGGGGTCTTTTCACATGGCAGGTGTGTGGGTCGTCACCTCACTTCCCCCTGCCAGCCGACGAAACAAACGTGAATAAACAGGCCTGCTGCTAAACACCACAACGTCTCTCTCCCTCCCTCTGTTGTTCCACTCATTCAGACCCTTGCCTCCACTCCATTATTTTAGGTTCTTTATGCTTCCGTTCTTTCTTATAGGCTCTGTCGCTCTGCACCCCCCCCCCCCTTCCCTTCCCATCCACTTGACTTGCAGTTATCTGTCAAATTTCACCACGCCGCCGGCGGTGGCTGAATCAATCAGAGTTGACTAGCTTTCGGCTTATCTTGTGCGCAGGTGATTGATTCTCCTCGTTAGGTATAATTTGATGTTCTACCCAATCTCTTCCCCAGCAAATTAAATGGTAGTCAGGCCCAGCGGTCGCGCACATGAGAGTGGGGCTGTGTGCACGTATGAGCGCCAGGAGGTGGAAAAGGCAGACCTCACCGTATACATGGAGCTAATAGGCGGATACACAAAGTAAAGCATGCCTTTAGATGCAGTGGGGTTATTTGAGAGAGGGGCCGTACCCACCTCATCCTTGTCCTCCACCTGGATGTAGAGGGGTAGGGCGAAGCCCACCTGGGCCAGCTCCGTGATGAGGACCCTATACTCAGAGCTGTTAAACATGGGGGCGTTGTCGTTCCTGTCGATCAGCAGGATGGTGAAGGTGGTCATCACTGAGGCGTCCGATGGGCTGCGGTCATCGTTCAGCTCTGTCGCCTGAGAGAGAGATGGAGGGAGATTGAGAGAGAGAGAGAGAGAAAGATGGAGGGAGAGACAGAGAGAGAGAGAGAGAGAGAGAGAGGGAGAGAGAGAGAGATGGAGGGAGAGATAGATGTAGTGAGAGGGAAAGAGAGATGGAGGGAGAGAGAGAGAGAGAGAGAGGGAGGGAGCGAGAGAGGGAGGGAGAGAGAGAGAGTGAGATGAGGGAGAGGGAGAGAGATCGATAGATGAAGAGGGAAGGAGAGAGAGAGGAGAGGTAGATTGATAGATAGAGAAATATATGAGGAGATAGATAGAGATAGATGGAGAGAGAGAGAGGGAGAGGCAGTATGACCAGCGAGGTGAGATGGGTTCCAGAGCGGTAGAAAATGTAATTTTGCACAGAGGCGGTCAGCATGCAATCTCAGCTAGGTATTTACAGCTGTTCCTTTATTGGATCAGAAGGTGGACAGGCGTGCACAAAGCAATCAGAGAAATAGGCTCAAAGTGAGGCCAGAAGAGGGCCAGCGCCTACACACACAAACAAACGGGCACACGCGTGTGCACACACACAACCACATGATAGGATTTGAGGCTAAGAGGCCCCATTGTCAAGACACAATTATGGTCTCCCTCTCACTGTGTCTCTGAGCATTTGAGATGTGAGGCCTGTGCAATGCACACAGCACTGCTCTGTTATTGATGGGGAGGGGGGGGGTCATATTGGAAGTAGAGGGCTGGATCATCATGGTGGGGGTTCTAGTAACAGGAAGGGGGGGGGGGGGGCTGTGATGCCACACGCTTGACCACTGGACATACTAGGCAATAGATAAGCTGCCTGAAGTTGAGAAATTAGTAGAATTACTATGGCGCTCAGCAAATCAATAGTAGCAGTAAGAACAGCACAGGAGGAGAGGGGGAGAAAATGAAGGAGGAAAAAAATCTATACTACATATTTTTGGGGACTTTTTTCATTTTCAGTACTTTAACTTATTTCACTTTTCTTCTTTGTAACCATTGATTTCAATTAAAGCGATAAACTGAAGCAAGAATATTTCAGCCAGAAAGAAATTGTATGTTTTTTTCCTCTATGCTAGCATGCCCATATGCTTGGGTGTCTTCCGATGTTGTTGCAACCAGTCACGGGCGTAATGGCCACTACGCTACACTGTGGCTACACAAGACAGCCAGGCCTATTGGGATTACCATGCAGCCTCGTCTCTGCTACAGTAAGAGCTAGAGGGCAGGGGTGGGCAGGTGAGGGAACAACACTGTCATGCTAAGAAGCCCTGTGACAGACAGAGCTCCAGCTGCCATGGCAGAGGGATACAGAGACTGCAGGCTAAAACAGAAGAAAAGAGGGTCCCGTCAGCACTCAGCACTCCAAATCCTATTCCTTTATCTTCTATTCTCCTCCTCCTCTCCTGATCTCCTCTAAGACTGCTTGTATTGCTGCGCAGGAAGCTCTGCATGTGACCTTATTATATAATCACTGCAATGGAATGTACTGCGGTCATTTCACAGTAGTTATTGACTGGTGGGTTCATTAACAGATAGCCTTAAGATGCTGTTTGAAATGAAATATCCCTATTGACAAATGTTTTAATCTAGAATTATTATCATCAATCAAATGTGGACACATGTTCCAGAGGCGTTGTTTCATCAAAAGCCAAGATATGGCAATGCGACATGACATCAAGCACCGTTTTAACCAAGGGTGTAGAATGGGATTGGGGTGGAAAGGAGCATTAAAAGTAGTGTCTGAGGGTTCTCTCCATGGATGTATTATAAAAACAAAACATTTTGAGAATCTAACACTAAAGTTCCTGCATTCTGGTGAATTGTTATGCACATGCATCAAGTTATGGGGCATCATGACAGAGAAATTACATAAGGACTTTGATTTAGTCACAGTTCAAAAGCGATGTGATAGACTTTTATATAACCCTTAACAAATATGATATTTAACAAATATATACTGTATGTTTACGCTCCCCTTCGACACAATAGACAATCTTCTTCATTGAGCTATGCAATTGCACTAAAACAGACAAATGTATAATTAAATGAGTGGAAGGGTGAATGTGAATGTAACAGCAGCCAGACTAATCTCCCAGTTATAAAATTATTATATAACAGAATATTCTAAATCATAAAGATATGTTTTATGTGAATAATGGCAAATTAGCCTAGATTAAAGGTGATTATGGCCGATTAACACACGCTGTTTACAGGAAATTAAAAGTTAGACTACCTCATCCAAAGCCAACTCGTTAATGAAGTGTAAAGCTGGTGAAATATTGTTCTATCAATCAGACATTCTGACGAGAAGGAAGGCTGTCAGTCTTTATCCGAGGGTAGCATATTTTGCTAGGAGGGCCTAAATCAGTCACGCTACCAAGTTTTAGTTTTTTATTTTCTACCCTGCGGACACGTCCCAACTGCTGGCCAGTTCCTACGCTGTACATATGCGATGTAGTCCTACATATATGTATATATATGTAAAGCTGAAATGATCAAATTATCAATTCTAAGTCGATACAGGGGAAATTGTATTATTTACTTTTTACAGCTGATCCCAAGGTATGGCAGCTGCTATACCTTACCCAGTTGACACCTATGACATGTTCCATGATGTAAACACAATTATACTGTATGCTTACTGTATGTTTTGTTATGAACCACTTGTTTTTATGGGAATGTGTAAAAACAGACCAACCACCATACTCAATTGAAGCACTCCACACTTTCAAAAGCCTATCATGTGTACAGTATCTTCCATACAGGATCAAATCAAAGCTGTTTCATAATCCCCTTCTGTTGACAGCGGCTGTGATTCCATGTCTCCCCACTGTGACTTTCTCCCACCCGGGGCTCACCTTCACAGTGAGGGTAAACCCTGCAGAGAAGAGAGGGTTCTCTCTGTCCAGCACTCCATTCACCGTCAGGGACCCACTGATGTAGTTGAGGGCAAACACACTGTTGGTGTTCCCTGGGTGCATGGAGAGAGAAAGGGGCACACTCAGGCAGGCAGGGAGAGACAAGACATGTCAGATGAATAATTCAACATGGCTGGTGGCTTGCAGTGGGTATTAGCAGACGCTAACAGCAGATGAGTTATGTGTGTCTGTGTATGAGTCTCTGTGTCATACAATATAGATACAGTTTTTTGGCAGTGCCATCTCTGACTGCCCTGTAAGGGGTCAGGATCTCCTCTCCAGGCGGCTTGGTGCCGGCATCCACTTTCTCAGATAACCCATCCATCAAAGTCTAGTCTCCTTTATCGGCCAATACTTCTTCATAATCGTCAAGTCATGATGTCAGACTTCTTATATTGGAATTTGTTCTCTCAATTGTTCAATGGATTTTCTCTCATACAATGGCTTGCTGTTGAAGAGGTTAGGGCAGCGTGTAGAGATCTCGTAGACTAAAAGGGAAGCCCAACAACCTCTAATTTAATTAAAAATATGATAGTTAGATGCTTACCAAACTGTGTATATTGCTAATGAGTGCTAGGAATGCAACAGTGCTATTTAGTCATTATAAAGTGAATAGCATCTGTGCTATATCCCTTCTCCAAACCTTAATTCATCACTTTATTCCTCCACTGTATCTGCGTTCATGAACAGCATACATCAGCATGCTGATCTCTGATGAGACCAGCATATGCATGGCCCATAGACCACTATTGAAGCTGAGCTTCAATTGGATCCTACAGTATATGGCAGATTCAAGTATGCTTTGTGTCTATGGTAAAAGATTAACGTTAATTGGACAACAGGCTTTAACCCTCTCAACTATAAGGCTTTTTGGCCGTTTTTCACACTTTTGACATTTTTGCTTTTACAGGCATTTCTGTAATAGTTATCATGTGTTTTATGTCCCTGGAATCAGCACATTCTCAGCTACAATTTGAATTGTAAGACAACACACTTCTAAGACATTTAGATTATCGTTTGTGTAATAAATGCAGAAAATGTTAAAACAAATGTACATTTTTTCATGTTTTTTATTATACAGAGCATGGAAAACTGCATAGCATATCTGTTTTCAAACACATATTTTGTTACACCATGCCTTTACAAACTATATAACTCTTGAGGTCTAACACAGAA
>JAODTR010000007.1:4619649-4633656 GCA_025399935.1 Amblyopsis rosae | reverse complement strand
CGGATGTGGGGCGGGGGGACTCGGGGGGGTTTTGGGGGCGGGGCACCTGTCACTTTTGAGTTTGATGGATGGTGTACAGTGTATCTCTCTCAGGGGTCTACAGCCTGCGGTTCTTGAGCCCCTCTGCAGTGGCTTCCAGGGTCTTGGACAAACATTATAGAATGTAATCTAGGTTTTTCTTTTTGGGGGGATATGCCCCCAGACCCCCCTAGCATTTAATTGTCCCCCCAGTTCAAAATCACTCCTACGCCCTGGGAAAAACATGTGAATGAAATGAATTCTCATTTAGGTCTACTAGTAATGTTCATAGACTAACATAGTATAGTATTTATCTGCGGTTCCAGACAGATAAATATAAACTCTTATTGGCACAAATGGCTCTTTTGATAGTAAATGTTGCAGACCCCTGACCTAGCCTAATCCTGTAATGTTGGGAAGTTACTGCCTAATATAGGTTAAAAAGTCAGTATTAGGGTTGTGTATTAGGGTTGGGCGATGTCTACTGTTATGTTACAAGGTCGCAACATAAAAAAGGGAGATGCCACATTTGTCATTAAGAAAGCTAACTTAATTTATTAACTTAAGATAATACAAACTAAAACAAACAACTAAAAATGTGGTACCAGGAGGGAAAGAGTGGATAGTGTGCTGGGAGCACACTTATAATGCCCGGCCAGGTGATGACAATTAAGGCTAATTAAAGATTGTGTAAAGCAGACATACATTTGTGTTTTGAGTTTGTCACACCACAGAAAAAAGTTAATATTAACCACCCAGCCAAATTTGAATTAATAAAAAAGTCGGCAAGTATATAAAATTAAGTTTCAAAAGCTGGAAAATATAACAATCTGTTCTGTTATCTGTTCTCAAGAGCTCAAGTGTCAGCAGAAGGCGCTGTAACCACACCCATTGCGTGTTCTACGGTAAACTCCATACCGCGGTGTTGTGCCAAAAAGGTATCCTCAGCCGAACATTGATTGGAAAATGTATACGTGCATTTTATGAGTTGTGCTTTGACTTTAAATAGATACTGGTAAAAAGGATTAGATTGGTTAATCACTTATTGGCATGAAACCTGCAAAGGATAGTAAGGTGATTTAGATATGGAATGTTGGCTGTTGAAGGACAGTACATTTAGTAGGGCTGCACGATTATGGCCAAAATGCTAATCACGATTATTTTTGTCAATTTTGAGATCACGATTATTTATAACATTCATTGATTTTATGAACAATATATTTTTATTGCACTCATATTAGAAACAGACCACAGAAATTACTTCCATCTTGTGCTACATTCCTGCTAATGTACAAATATTGGCTTTAATATAAGACTGGTCCTTAAAGTGCAGCAGTGAAGCTAAATAATAATGACATAAAATATAGGCTAACTAAAAATAAATATGCCATCAAAGAATACGATTACAGTAGTACAAACATTAAACACGATCATGAGACAAATACGAATGACAACATGAACATTTATTGACGTTTGCGGTGTTTCGAACAGGCATCGACACAGTCAGCTACACGATCATTATGGGCCATAGATCCACATGCCACGCCTGCGCCGCATCTGGAAATATCACCAGTTAACATGGTCACCACTTAAACTGTAACACCGGCGCAGACACAATTCGAAAACATTCTTTGCGTATGACTTGTTCTTGCTTAACATCACTTAATCCAAAAAACATCACCCTAAATCCAAAATACTTTCAAACAACAGACTATGATCTCTTTCGAGGGACAAGCTCTACGTCTTCTGCTGCTGTCATAAATTTTTTTGTTTTGCCGGTCTGCTGTCTTTATTACTTTTCTACTCGGACTGCTGCCTCGCAACATCCAGGAAGGTTTTGTACATCCACATGCTGTTGTTGGAGGGTGCGCGCAAAGCCAAATTGGCTGCTGTTGGCGGGTGATTAGGAAGCGCTTGATTTGACACATAGCAGAGTTTTCTATGAGCACAGCACGTATTTTAAATATCAATATCACAGTCGATCATGTTAATTTAATCGTTGACGCCAAAATCGTAATCGAGATCAATATTCAGTTAATTGTGCAGCCCTAACATTTAGTAGGCTAATAACTTGCATTCAATCAGGAAAAAGACTGTGCTGATTTAAACGCTCTCCACGCTTTTATATCCTCGTGGTGTTACGGGAGGGGTAAGCAAGTTGGCGGACCATCTATGTATCTAGTCCTCCGTTTCTGGCCCTTCCAAAAAATCCTGAACAGAGAAATTATGAAATAGAGTTTAACAATCTAACTCTACAATACTACATAGTTAAGTGTTGCCACATGTTTAAATTAATGGATTTTTAACATATATAAAGTATTTGCTTTACACAATCTTTAAGTTCCATCCATCCAGAATCCAGTACACACCCAGGCCAGGGATGTCACACTACTAATTGGCATCGGACGATGTCGTTGGATTGGGGGGGGGGGCGTCATGTACATGCTATGTATTTTTCCTTAGTCACTTTTTTTAGTTTGCTTGTCTCTAGCCAAGTTTGTGAACTACCCCCCCAGGACCTGCAAACAAACAACATGGCTGATGTGAACCAAATATCCAGAATCCAGTTAGCAGTTGTCTGACACCTAAATGCATGTAAATCATTAATATTCATAGTAAATAGTCATAAATATTCACATTATAATAAAGTTACAGAAAATACCTGAAAATGCTCACTATTAGCCACTGTGTTTTATGCCTTTCCTCACAAGTGCTTCATAAACTATTGTTTGACTGCTAGGCCAAAATGAATTATGGTGTGTGTGTGCATGCTCTGTTCATGTATTCCTGTAGCCTCCATGTCTCCTCCGAAGAGATGATGCTCTGGGAGCTGGGGAATTGAACCCCCCCCCCCCTTCATTCTGTGTGTGTGTGTGGTGTTCTGAGGGGTCACTTTGGCTTTCTGTCTTTCCGCCTGAAGATCTTTCTTTCGTCATCTTATCCGTGGTTCTGAGTTCTTTCACTCGTCGTCTTTCCAGACTCTGATGTTTTGCTGGTCTCTTAGACGTTACAGCCCCAACTGTGTACTGCCTGACTTGAATAATAATTTAAAAAATAAGAAAAAAAGCCTTTTCTTCCACTTCAAGATTTAGTTCTACAACCTGTTCCTCATTCTATAAGGTTTTTGTTAACATCTTCTCAAAAACGGCATTGTTGCCTCTCAGAAAGACCAGGGCCTGAATGGATCAGCAATTATCCCTAATAATGGCCTGCCTAATTCAGTCAAACACATGCCAGCACTTTAAGGAAGTAGTGTCAAGCTTAAGGGTCTTAGTGAATAAAATGCTTTAGGATCATAGGGGATTTAAGGGTTTGTTTTAGTGACTGCCTGCATTAATGGAAGGGGATTTACACTGACACCGCCAATACCTGATTAAGTCGTCTGCCTCCCATCATTAAACTGAATTCATATTAAGATGTCCCCCATTTGCCTGGGTCTGAGACACCACAGTGGTGTGAAGGGAAGCATGAATTAAGATTAGCTTCTTCATCTGAGCAGTGAGCTATGTTGGATCTGAGAAATGAGGGGGGCGGTGGGGTGGTTGTTTGCATTTCTTTGTTTCACATAAACATCTTTTTTTTTTAGCATATCTTCATTGCATCTACGGTGTGTAAGGCAGCTTTATTGTTGGAGTAACTTCTGGGATGTAAGAACTATATGTAATGCATCATAGGTACATGATTTGCTTATTTTCCTTTATTATCAGATTATGTGCGGTGGAGTATATGAATGTCGGCCTACAGTATTATCACAGATACATCTGCACTGTATCATTCTGCCTGTTTGTATAATGTTGACTGTGACTGCAGATTTGATTAAGATGTAGGCCACCCTTTTCAGTTGTGGTGAGACAGAAGGTAGTGTCTCTCTTCCTGCATCACTTTTGCAAATATTTATAAGATACTTGTATCCTCATAGAAGCAGATTGATACAGACTCATTACACACCCATAGGGTCAATGCCTTCCTGCTCTGTGTGTGTGTGTGTGTGCTGTGCTGCAGGGCAGAGGCAGTGACACTGAACGACTGCCTGCAGCTGTCCTACCTGCCGTCTAAGAGGAACCACATGCTCCTGCTGTATCCCAGGGAGATTCTCATCCTGGACCTGGAGCTCAGCCAGACGGTGGGCGTGGTGGCCATCGAACGCGCCGGGGTGCCTTTCACTCAGGTGGGACACGCACACATAGGGTCTGGCCGTGTAGCTGCTGGGGCACCTTTGTAATGTGGGTACACTAGCAGAACCACTAAGGCTCATGTATGCTCTGCTGTTAGACATACAGATGCCTTTGGTCACTGTTTGTGCACATTTTCTACCTTACATATGGAATAAAACGAAGCAATGCCACTGGGAATGTTGGGGGCGGTGTAGCCAATAAAAACATTTTTGTGTATGTTAGTGGGCAGTGAGTTATATCAGTTGAAATAAATTAATATTTATGTCTTACACACACTGCTAGAACCAACAAGTCTTGCCTGACTACTAGTATTATAATACTTTTTTGAGGACGCCTTTCAAGACACTCAAGGACATCTTAAATTACAAATACAAAGACCCATAATATAAAACATTTGACTAAAACAGGAGCATACATAGAACTGTAAGACTCTTATATAAGATTGTGTCTTCATAGATAGCGCTATAACCAGTAAGTCATAACAGTTATACAGTATTTTTAGAGAAGCTGAAGGATTGCTTTTGTACTGCAAGATACTATATGTATGTGTGCGTATTTTGTCTCCTCGGAAGGTATTCAGAATCAGACCCCATTAATCTAAATTCAATAACCCATAATGACAGTGAATTTAATGTTTGCAATTTGACTTTATATATCAAAAGTATTCAGTGTGGATATGCGCTATTATGTGTATTATAAGTGTGGTCATGACTCAGGAGCATTCTGTTTGCATTAATTATCCTTGGGATGTGCGTAGTACAACTTGTTTGGAGTTAACCTGATGCAAATTATATTGATTGAACACAGTTACAAAGGCACACCTGTGTATATAAGGTCACACAAGTAACAAGTTTCAGAAGAAAGTCCTTTGTTTCTGGCCATTTTGAGCCTGTAATCGAACCCACACATGCTGACGCTTCAGATATCACAGTGTTTCTCAACCCTGGTCCTGGGGCCCCGCTGCCCTGCATGTTTTACAACTCTCCAACACACCTGATTCAAATGATGGCTGTTATCAGGCATCTGCAGATCGATAACGACCAATTAATTAGAGCGGGGAGACACCTAGATAACTAGAACAGGGTTGAGATGGCCACTTTTATAGCTTCTTTTTAACAGCACAACAGTCTTGAGATTGTGCTAACCTATTTTGAAAATGGTTTTGTTATTAGCAAGTTTGTCTTTGTAAAAGTATTAACTTGAAACACAGTCATATGAATCATAGTTGCTGAAAATGGGGCCCTTGAACAGGTGTGCGCATGCGTGTGTGCGTGCGTGCGTGCATGCATGCGCGCATTCATACTGTGTACACACACACACACACACACACACACACACACAGTGTTTCCCCTAGCATTGAGTTGTAGCAGCGGAGGTGAATACATTTGTTTTGTTGAAATCTTTAAAAGGTTTGAATAGGTGTATTTACAGTTGATTTTGACACGAGAATACCCTAGAATGTTAAATTTACCTCTACAAAATGAATGTAGCCTACAGTAAGGTCATACATATGCGACAATATGTAAGTCAAAAGAGGAGATGAGATTTTAATAGTATGACAGGCGAAAGGAGAAATAAGCAGCCTTGACATTTTCTGTATTGTTGATACCATAACGATACAGCCAATTACATAGCTAAACAGTAGGCTACAGTACTACAGAGCCCTACTGTAAGTGTCTCTTGTAAGCCTATATTTTATATTTACTACAAAGTAATAAATATGCTATATTTGGAAATTGGTACATATGCCCAACTGTGGTCAATCACAGCCTGTATTGTGCACGTATTGCATACCTATTAGACTAAATAAAGTGTAAGGGTGAGAAATGCTAGTCGCAATTAGCCGCACTATTCTAGCGTGATTTTCTGGACATATTCTGAGCAGACAATCCAAATGAGCTAGAAGCGCAATCCGTAGCGCTAAATAACCTTTATTAAGAGACCTTTCCACGTCCATGTGTTAGTGGAGCGGCAGTGAATTTCCAGCAGCGACGTAGCTCCACTACTGCATACATACATGTATAGGGGAAACACTGATACATACATACTAACTAACTAACTACAGTATATGGAGGTTTGAAAGGTTTGCTCAAAATATGCTTCGTGAATCCTTGTCTGGAGGTGTGAAAGATGTTTGTCAGTTCTACTCATGGCTAACCTTTCAAGCACTCAGGCCCTGTCTCACCTCCATCACACACTGCCTTGCTTCCATCACAGTCTGACACACTTTTGGAGTTGTATCTCTCTTATGAGTACCTGCTTGCTTTTTACCACAATCATATTTTATGGATGGTTGTGCCAAAAAGCCCCTGCTGTGGATCATATATCGTTGACTACTGTACTTTCTCCCTTTTTCTAAAGCATATAAATAAATAAAAAGAAAACAGCCCAGCACACCAGTGTTTTTTATTTTTTATTTTTGTGGTGGTTGTAGTGAGCAGCACTGATGGCTAATACGTATCTGATAAACCCACGGAAGGTATTCTTCACAGTTTGTCACATCTTCTGGGCTCAGTGTAACATATGCCATTCCTCCCTCTACCTCCCTTCAATGTGTGTCCAGCTCCTCACTGTCTGTGTCCATCTGTGATGGATGGCTGCTATACAAGCGTGTGGGTAATGCACTGGCCGTGTGCCAGGCCAGCTCTGGTCTAGTTAGACCCTGACAGACAGACCCTATTCAAGCTGTAGCCATTGTGTCTCAATGGGCATCACCCACTTTGCTACTCCTCAAGTGAATGGTCCGCTGTGGCTTGCATGCATTTCTGAATTACATTCAGCCCATACGGAGGAACTCAACCAATACCTCTGTGCCGCTGCTAATCTGTGTGTGTGTTGGGGGGGCTGATGCTTTGTAGTGGAGGAAGCCAGCAGGGATGCCATGACGATGCGTAGCAGCAGCAGTGCATTATTCACACTCCCAGCCACGGCCCAGCCGACACAGGCCTCATCCTTAGTGTTACAAAGTGCTTGTCACGCAGCCAGTTTGCATGACTGATGAGGCTGCCCTGGCTGACGACCAGCCCGGAGAGCAGGAGATGAGGCGCACACACCCAGGCACAGCCACATTTAAGATGTAGTGTACATCTGAACTGATTGACACTGTTTAACTATTTGTGTGTATAACAGATGTTTATTTGAGCATGTTCCACGCATACACACGACACTGATTTAACGCTTTTTAACAATATTTGGACTCCTGTCAGGTTATCAGACACGCATGTTTGTGCATGTGCTACACACACACACACACACCAGCTGTGGTCATACTTGCCCTGTAGGTGCATTGAGCGACTCCATGCAGGTATGGGAGCACAGCCAGGCATGGCTTTGTGCATGTAATGGCTGTGCTCCTCATCACACGTTGGGGTTACACTGTACCTAACCAGCCTCAGTAGCAGCGTATCCAAACCCTGCGTGCAGCGCAACGTTGCCATGGAAAACTGTTGTTAATGAAACGTTTGAAAACAATAATTTGTGCTTGAGGAGGCGGGGCTTCACGAAGCACGATCCCTCAAAGCAGCGAGGTCGTGGTGGCTTGAAGGAAGACTGCAAAATATTAGGACAAGAGAAATAGTATACATATAGGAAAGAGAAAATGAATGAATAGAAACTTGCGTATCCTGCTGGTATCCTAGCAACACACTCTACTCTTGATTCTGGGTCAGAATAGGTTAATAAGAATAAGAATAATCTTTATTTATATAGCATCTTTCATACAGAATTGCAGTTCGAAGTGCGGAGAGGGAATACATGTACACTAGTTGTGCTTCCCCTAAACAAATACAGAAGTACAATGAAAAAAGCAATTAATAAAAATAGTTAAAGGAATCATATTAAAAAATGTATAAAGAAAAATTTAAACAGGTGCATAAAGGAATACAATAAATATACATAACATGATACTGAAATGCCATATGTTCATAGTATGGTTAAAGGAATCAGATGAAATTAAAACCTTATGCTTTTTGTTGCTATGTCAGAATGTTAGCACCATGGTATAGCGCCATGCTAAACTGGTGGAGGAAGTGCATGTTCCAGTAACAGTTTAGTTATCAGTACATGTCTTTTATGGATGGTTATATCCCTTTGTACCCACTAACCTCAGTGTAGGAATTACCAAGACTCCCTCGTACACATACGAGGGTACTGTATAGTCTCAGATATACAGACCCTTCATATTTGCATTGCTTCCCTGGAGCCACAGTCTCTGACATGTTGGATAAACTCCCAGGCCTGCTGCAGTCACTCCCAGCCTCCATAAAGCATGTAGTCCTGCATATGGGGACTAATGATGTGACCCGTCGTGCTTCTGAACAGACTAAAGGGGATTTTGAAGAACTTTTCAGCTTCTTAAACAGCTGCGAAAAATCTGTTTTATTCTCTGGCCCAATTCCCTCCGTGGACCGCAGAGCAGAACATTTCAGTAGACTTCTCTCCAACCATTTCTGGCTTCAGTCTGCATGCAAACCCCATGGCTTGAATTTTAACTTATTTTGGAACCGTTCCTCACTCTTCAGAACCGATGGGGTCCACCCAAACGGACTTTGAAGCCGTATGCTGGCTGCTAACATCCAGCACGCTGTGCAATGTGCACGTTTGACTATTTACAGCACACACCCCCTCTACAGATGCTCACTCTCACGCTACGTCCACTGCTGCACAGCTGACCACTGCTTTCGCCAATTACCCCCCCTGCAGGCCTCTCCTGCCCTCCCATCTACTGTACTCCAAAATCATACTATTTTGAGAAGCGTACCGCGCGTAGTTAATAAACTCCAGATGTTTTCTCCAAGTTCCAGTGGCCTCAATACGTTTTTTCTGAAGTCTTCCAGGCCCTGGTCATCTCGCCTAGGAAAAACCATACATCTGATCATGGTGTATGCGCCAGGAACCTGAGAACACTGCCTCGAGCCCCCCCTTTGGCTACAGTTGTGGGTTCGTCTACACCTATTAAGATGGCTTTGATCAACGCCCGTTCCATTGCAAATAAGTCATTTCTGCTAAAAGACCTGTTTGCTGCAAATAACCTTGATTTTATGTTACTGACGGAGACATGGCAACGTAATATGGAGTGCTGTCATTTAATTGAGCTCTGTCCTGTGGATTGCTCGTTTCTCAGTACACCATGGGTCATGGTGGAGGACTTGCTGTGGTATTTACAAATCCTTTTAATTGCCAGTCGATGAGTGCGGAAATATACTTATCCTTTGAGTTACATATTGCAAAAATTGGTACCTGGTCCAACGGCCTCTTTTTTGATAGATTTTACTGAATCTTCCATTTTTAAGCTAGATTGTCGGTGATTTTGATATTCATGTTGATGCTTTTAATTTTAACATTGTTTCTGACTTTATTAACCTCACTGATTCTTTTAGCTTTGTGCAGTATGTTTTTGATCCTAAGGGACATACATACATTCAATCTTATTTTTTCTCATGGCCTTTTCATTAGCAAAATTGGCATTGAAGACGTACTTGTTAGTGATCATAAATGTATTTTATTTGATCTTGATTTTAATGTGGATCCCTTGCCAGTTAAACGTGTGGCTTGCTTGCGCTTGATAAACCAGCTCATTGGCAATCATTTCTCAGCTGTGTTTGACACAAGCTCAGCTGTTGGCTGAAAAAATGTGGATGCTTACTTGCAGTCTTTTAATGAATATTGCACTTCAATTTTGGACAAAGTAGCTTCTTTTAAGACCAGCCTGGTTCCCTCTGTAAACACTTCCCCGTGGATAAATGACGACATCTGCAGCTTTACTCGCAGCTGTCGGATAACTGAGCGTTTATGGAAAAAGACTCAAGTGTCACGCCTTCAATTTGCCCTCTCATAACCAGCCAACCGAAATAACTAATTCTAGACTAATTTTGTTCAATCACCCTAGACAACCTGATTAAATTAGTGTATAAAATGAAACCTTCATTTAGCACCTTATATTATTATTATTTTTATTATTATTATTATATAGATATCATACCTACACCTCTGGTTGTTAAAGCTATTGAATCTATCTGCCCATGTTTGGTCTACATTATAAATACATCCCTTATACAGGGTTATGTCACTACATTTTAAGCATTCTGTTGTGCACCCTCTCTTAAAAAAACAACCAACCTTGACTCATCCTTTCTAAATAATTATAAGCCTATTTCAAAGTTGCCTTTTATCTCCAAGATTTTAGAAAAGTTGTGACAACGCAGCTAAATTATGTCCTGGAGGCTCACAACATCCTAGACAAGTTTCCATTGGATGCACTCTACTGAAACTGCCCTCCTCAGGGTCTCAAATTATATATTGTTGGCTGCAGATGCAGGTAAATGTTCAGTTTTTTTTCTGTTAGATCTTAGAAACACCCAAAGATGGTTGGGCACCGTCTGACGACATCATCCCCTGAACAAAGGCTGAGGTCAGGTCATAGTGGCTAAAAGCGGCATCTAATGATTAATGATTAATTAATAATGAATTAGTTTCTGGGCAACTAGTGACTTCCAGGAAAGTCTTAATGTGACCGAGGAAGATTGGTGACACTGGAGAGACATATGACCTCCAGGAAAGACTGGCATGGGCGCATTAAGTTAGCTGCCACCACTAAACCACATAAAGAACCCATCTGACATCACCCAGAACACTCAACCTGCGCACAAAATAGTGAAGTGTCCAAAGATGAGTGACAAGAAGGATTGGACACAACTAGAAAAATACTAAATCTTAGAAGTCTGAATAGCAGGGACAGCAGAGCAGAAACATAACACAATGACAACCATCACCTTCAACACCTGCACAGATTGGGGCTTGAGAGAAGATCCACTGTGCAAACTCTGTGGGGGAAAAAGGGACAATGGCGCACATTCTGTCAGGGTGCAACATTGCCCTCACCCAAGGAAGGTATCGATGGGGGCACGACAAAGTGCTCCAGATTCTGGCGGACATCTTGGAGCAGGAGTTCCGAAAAAACCATCAAACCCAAGAGGCACAAGGAAAATCCATCCAATTCATTAAGGCAGGGGAGAAGCCAGGTTCCACCAGAAAGGCAAAGGACAGCATCCTACATAAAGCACAAGGGTGTGAGTTGAAGGTGGAGCTGCAAAGGAAGTTGCACTTTCCCCCAGTACAGTAGTTCAAACATTGTTGAGGCCAGATATGGTAATCTGGTCCGAACAGGGTAGGAAGATTATCCTGATTGGGAGGAAGGGTGGAAAGAGGTTAATGAAAGAAAAACCAGCAAGTACCAAGATTTGGTCTATGAATGCAGAGACAAATGATAACAAGCCTGGGTTTCCCAGTTGAGGTAGGATGTCGAGTATTTCCAGCACAGCTTTGGGGATAGTAGGAAACGAGAGAAAGATAGCAGTGCACAGGTTGGGCAAGGCTCAGGAACGAGCCTCTTGCTGGCTTTGGTGCAGGAGGGAGGAGATAAGATGGAGGTCAGTGGCTGATGAGCAGTGATTTGGCCACCACTGCTGATCCCCTAACCGGAGAGTTTTGCTGTTAATGGTCAAAACACCCAAAGATGGTTGGTCACCGTCTTACAACATCAGCCCCTGAACAAAGGCTGAGGTCATGTAGGTGGCTAAAAGAGGCATCTAACAATGTATTTCAGAATGAGTGCTGCTTTTGATACCATCGATCATCAAATTTTGATCAACAGCATGAAAAAGAGCATTTCTGGTGTAGCTCTGGATTGGTTTTCCTCCTACCTGTCAGACAGGAGCTTTTCCGTATCGGTAAAAACATTTGTGTTATACTGCCGCTTCCAAATGTGGTGTGACCCAAGGTGTTAGGCCCTCTGTTATTTAATTTATATATGCTTCCTCTTGGGCAGATTATTAATAGTTTATAAAACATATCTTATCACTGTTATGCAGATGATATCTAATTATATATTTATTTTAGTCCTGATAGCCTTGAAAACCTATCTCTTTTGCTAAATTGTTTGGCTTCTATTAACATATGGATGTCAGACAGTTTTCTGCAGTTAAATAGAGAGAAAACTGAGGTGATGATAATTGCTCCTGACAACATCACCCCTAAAATTAGGCAGGCTATTGGGTTTTTATCTTCTTCCGACTGCTGTAATATGAGAAACTTGGGTGTCATTTTTGATAAATCTATTTGTTTTAACAGTCAAATCTGTGGTATGCAACTGCTTTTTTCATTTAAGGAATATTGCTAAAATTAGATCTGTGGTATCACAAAAGGAAATGTAAATGCTCATTCATGCATTTATTTCATCTCGCCTGGATTATTGTAATACTTGCCTTAACAAGTCTTCCTTGAACCATCTGCAGGTGGTTCAAAATGCTGCTGCTAGGCTACTGACAAGGACCAGTAGGAGAGCACACATTACTCCTGTACTTAAGGCATAGTTTTAAAACAAGAGGTGACCGTGTATTCTGTACAGTGGCCCCTAAACTCTGGAATATCCCTTTAGCCTTGAGAACCTTGGATGTTTTTAAAAAACACCTTAAAACACACCTATTTAAATAAGCCTTTAAGTAGTATTGGTATTACTGCTTTCTGTACATTATTTGCATTATAATGGTACCTTGTAGTTCTGTATCTACGGTACCATCTGTCTCTTTTTTTAAATTACATTTTCTTGTTCTATGTAGTATTTTATATTATTTATTTATATATATATATATATATATATATATAAATAATAATAATATAATCCGTACACAATTTACACAATTCACTTGCAAGGGGTCGGTACCCCCACCCCTTGACCCAACTCACCACCAGGTGGTGATCAGTTGACAGCTCTGCTCCTTTCTTCACCCGATTGTCCAAAACATGCGGCCTTAGATCAGAACTATGGAGTGTCCTACTGGAGTCTCTAGGAAGGCCGAATACTCCGAACTGCTGTTTGGTGCATATGCACAGATAACACCCGCCCGGCACCTCACACCCTGGGCATCTCCAGAGTAGAATAGAGTCCATCCCCTATCCAGGAGTACGGTTCCAGAACAAAGACTGTGCTTCTCTCCGGGCTTCCTCCGGGTTTACTGCTGTCATCAATGGATTAAAATAGTAGTTGGAATGCTGACTCTGATTGAGACTATTTTGTTATTGAAGAATAATGCTAGCCCGTCACACTGTGGAGGGTAGAAGCAGTATTCAGAATCTGGTCAGTAGTGAAGAACAGTGCTCTAGTGTTTCAAGCATTCTCTGAGATGATATTGGTGAAGTAATCCTGTCCTGACACGCGGTTAATTAAATTGTTAAGGAGATCCACTGCTATTGCTAGCAAGATGGAGTCCAGAGGCCAAGGTCAGTGTCTAGGCTCTGAAGCCTTGTGTGTCCATTAGTGCGTGATGTGTGTACTGTATATGTGTAGTGTGTGTCCATTGGTGCAGCGCATGATGTACTGTATGTGTGTGTCCAGGTGATCGCGTGTGCCCAGAGGGATGCCCTCTACTGTCTCCATGAGAACGGCTGCATCACCCTGCGAGTGTGTCGCTGCACAACAGCGCTGGACGATGCTGCAGGTAAACACAGGGTTCGTACGGGTGCTGGAAATCCTTGAAAATGCTTAAATTTTAACGTAGTGTTTTCAAGGTTTGAAATATGCTTGAATTTGGGATAAAGTGCTTGAAACTGCTTGAAATTGTAATTGCATTGCTTTCATAATAATTCACTTACTGAATACTGAATAAAATAAACCTAATTCCTTTTTGATTTAGCTTAAAATGAAAACGAATCCACGAGTATGCGCATGTAGCTAGTGTGATCTGCTCGTCTTCTTTTTAACGTGCACCCTCTGCTGGAACAGAGCGGGAGATAACATCATGCCGGGATGCCGTTTCAA
>JAODTR010000007.1:4596258-4612038 GCA_025399935.1 Amblyopsis rosae | reverse complement strand
GAGGGCTGGTGTCCTGCATGTTTTAGATGTCTCCCTGCTTCAACACACATCAGTTGTATCAGGTGTGTTGAAGCAGGGAGACATCTAAAACATCCAGGACACCGGCCCTCCAGGACCAGGATTCCCCACCCCTGGTCTAGATAGTGCTGACTCATTTAGTGCTCATCCTCATTTGATGATTGAATGAATAAATGGTATATTGAACAGCTTGATAGTGATTTATAGAAAAGAGGAACATTGCTTTTCACTACGATGTTGAGCTATGAGCTAAGGGTCTAACAAGCTAAACATAGCGTAGAGATGCAGTTGTCAAAATTGTTTTCTCATTAGCCTTTACGCAAACGGAAGTGCTATTAATTAACATTTTATTTTCTCGTGATAATGAGATAATTAATTTGTCATCGAGGGAAAACAATGCATTGTTTTCTCATGATAATGCCATAATAACTTGTTAAAATTATAATACTATAAAAAACAATAATTTATAAACAAGAATGTATTAGGCGTGATTTATTTTTTAATTACAAATGTTTACAGAAATTATTTAATTTTGATATAAAATAATATTATTTCGTTTTAATATGAAAAGGATCATTAAATTAACAGAAATTATGATGGAATTTATTATTGGTAGAAAAGCACATTGAAACCTGTGTCTATAGTCTGATAAGCAGTGTGGTTTAGTTCTATTTATTGTACTTGGACAATATGTGATTGAATCTAACTTAAGGCCATTATTAGCCTTTACTAAATGTTTTGTCATCAAACAATGGTATTTATTTGTCATCAAATTACATATATGGATTTGCCTAAAGCATAACTGGTTTCCAATCAAGTGTTGGTGATGTGCTCGTGTTTACAGTATGACTGCCGCACACCTGGCAGCAGTTTAATCACAATTACAATTTTCTATTGTTACCTAATTACTACATTCAGGCTTATATTAACAAGTAGGCTATTACATCACAGCCAATTTATTCATCATTAAAATTAATAATAAAAACATATTTTGGAAAATAAAATATCTCCCTTATGTGAGACTTGATCATACACTGTCAAAGTACTTTCATTACAAACAATGTTGCTTATCCAACTGAACTACACAGGTTCCAATTTGCTATTCTACCCCTAAAATATTCTACCCCTGGGAATACTATTGTGCCCCTGGGAATCAATGGATGGATCAGCCTTCTCAGCAGCAACTTGGCAGTGCGACAGGTGTGTAGGCAGAAGTTAGCGAGCGTCTGTCTCTTCTTTTAGAGGGATGGTGGGCTTTAGAGAAGGGCACTGTCATTGAACAGTGGGAGAAGACACCTTCCACTGGGTGTGCATAACAAGGCAGACAAGCTCTGTGCACTTGGTGTGATAGTGTCAGCTTTATATTTCTATTTGCAGATCCATTTCAGTAAATCCATTCTTTCTATTTCTCATTCATTTATCTCATTACTCTTCTTCTCTCTGTCACTATCCTACTGTACATATAAGGGACAGTCTCATACATTCTTTATCATCCTCAGCATCTAAGGTCCCTGTCACAAGAGCTGACAATGTAGCACACACACACCAACATAATGCAAAATCTATCCCTTAAGTTAATCACTTGTCTGGAACACATGTAATTCATTTTCCCATGCCTGCCCCAACAGTCATGTGCTGTATATTCTCTCTGCAATATGAGATCACCATCACTCAAACTGAGTCACAACAATAGCAAGGCCTTATTAATCGCTCAAATAGTGACTCAGAG
Source organism: Amblyopsis rosae (assembly GCA_025399935.1). NCBI lineage: Eukaryota > Metazoa > Chordata > Actinopteri > Percopsiformes > Amblyopsidae > Amblyopsis > Amblyopsis rosae. The sequence goes on along the minus strand of JAODTR010000007.1, from coordinate 4,610,291 downwards.
AACGGGAGATGTGACTGAGCTACTGAGCGGAGCATCGTTTAATTATTTACCTCAGAACAGCTAGGCAGATGAACCAATTATCAGATAAACCGATTCTCATTTCTCAGCCTCAGTAGTCCTGCAACAGTTACCTTTGCAGTCCCAAAATAATCTGTTCCTAGCCTCCAGTCAATAAAACCCTTTTTCACCAGGATGCTGACTCGTTATAGAGCAGTGGAATATCTTTCATATGGTGGCTATCAGAATTAAAACATTTACTGGAAGTCATCGAAATGTGAGTAAACCTACAGTGATCTTTGCCGTTTATCTCAGGCCATACAGTATGAGCGACAGTATTGGGAAGTAAAACTGTCCTAGTGGAGGAGTCCACAGAAAGACCCGGAAGAAAGAATTGCAACTGGAGTGTCATTTCCTATCCATATCTACCCCCAGAGTGTGTATATTTGACGAGTGCATATAGCAGGCTGACTACCCCTTCACCCACACTCACCTTGTCATCTACCTGTCAGTTGGCAAAGAGGAGCTTGAACGCACGCACACACACATGCCCACACACACACACTCACTTTCATTCAGCATTCTAACACCATATCCAGATGCTGTGTCCACATGTGGTCATTCCTTTGAGGTGAGCTTTCTGCCGTGGCTAATTATGCAGCTATACATGCTCCCTGCCTCCACCTCTCAATAAGTACTCCATCACGAACCATAATCGGGATGAACTGTTGATCTGGTCTACAAAGTCTACTGTGGAACCTGCAACCTAAAAGGTGTTTTTTGAGCTGTAAGCAAAGTAATAGGAGTGATCTGTGATGAGACGCATCAGTGCTGGTGACAAAATTTCAGTTTTTATAAAAATCGTGCGTTTCAAAGTCGGAGTGGGTGGAGTCAGGCTCAGAGCTGGGGTGCAGTTATACTTGAAATGTGTTTAACCTGTGTAATGTCAGGTGCCATGTTATTCTACACTTGTGTCAAATTAGCAGAGAAAAACTGGTATTAAATAGTTTATCATCTTGTGAGTATATCAGTCCAAACATGAGATTTATTTGATCAAAAGCATTAGTTTAGATTGTCTATTTGTGGTTGGGTTGGAAGGATTTACCCATGCATTTCAAATTAATATTTGACATAGTCAGAAAATGGATAACATGTATTTTACTCCAACACACTGTAACTACAGTAATGAGTGTTAAAGTGCCAATACAAATATTGAATTGAAAATGAATTGAATTGCAAAATAAATCTCCAGTTAGGCGTAGTTGCTGTTAATCTAACCTTAAAATGCTTTGTGCATACGGGCCCGTACTTGTATAGTCATTACAGCCAAGACACAAGCACAAACTCCCATGTCTCCCCTTGTCATTCAGCTTTGTGCATGTCTTTCCCCATGCAGGCACCAGTAATGGCTCTGTGCTGGTGTATAACCTGACCAGCGGCCTTCTCCACAAAGAGCTGAGCGTGCATTCCTGTGAAGTCAGGTGAGTGTCCCGTGGCCCTGGTGCACTCAACACCGCCCCCTTACCTGTCCATAGGGCCTGTTGAGACACGTGCTGAGCCATTCACAATGTGGTCAGCATGAAGGTGCTGTGTGAAGTCACAAAAGTATCACTTGGCACTTATCACGTGTGTCGTTAAGAGGACAATAATTGTGTCGTCGCTTCATTCAGTCACATTTATATATATGCTTTTAGACCACTTCTAGGCTTCTTTTTTATGTCATAGCATTAAGTTACATCTCTTTTTCTTTCTGGTGATGAGTTGTTGAATAAAATAATTGTAGGTTATTAGTACTAGGCAATTAACTTTATTTTAATGTAATAGTTTTAACATGACATGTATTCTTTGTGTTAAATGATTGAGCTCTGCCGCTTTTAATTCTGTTTAAATTATTTATTAGATTATTCAAAAACATTGTTATATTGTGGCAGAGCATTTCACATAGCTTGAAGCCCTTATTTGACCTGTGTCTATAATGACACCAAACCTCTTATAAGCGGCTGCTGTGGGCTGTGACAGACAGACGCAAAGCCCCTTGTTCCAGTCCAATTGTGTCCTGCAACACTGATTGAGTACAGTGTGCCAGGCAACCTGCAGTGTGAGGCAGGCTACAGTACCTATTAATAGCGGTGGCCACACTGCTGTTTGTTCTGCCCAGCGCTACAGTCAAAGGTCCTAACATGAACAAAGACTAGGCCAGGGCCCATTCATTACTATTCTCTAACGAGCAGCAGAGCCATTTCACCAAGATTAATTAAGCGTGAGATTAAATCATTTATGATGTAAAGAGATTGATTAGGAGCAAAGCAGCGCTTTTCCAAATACAGCCAGGCTCTTCTTAATGAGAGAAGTTTCTCTACACAAACACCAACGCCCACCAACTTCAATAAGCTACTCAATACAAGCATGCATTGATCTTGTTGTTGTTTCCTGCTTGTGTGTATGTTGGTGTGCATGTGAGTATCTCTCTTAGTGCTGTTGTGGCAGTATCACTGTAGCTGCATTTTAATTTGGTTTGGAGTTTTAAACCGATTCCAATGGTAATATTATTCTCCATGTAAACCCCATGTAAGCCCAGCCTATGACTCTTCTGTGCGGTCCCGACACACCATCTGCTTGTCATTTACACCCCCACATCTCTGCACTGTGTACAACAGGTGCCGCCCTGTTAATGGCAGCAGACTTTTAGTTTGGCCACCTCGGTGCCCTGTTGCCTTGCCTCTTCATATACCTGGGAGGCGATTCTTTTAAAGCCACACACAAACAAGCTGAACAAGGCTGTACTTTAGTGAGCCAGTTCATGTTGAACTTGTGATTTCCTTATCATTCAGACAAACAGGCTTACAGCTAGTAAAACAAGATGGGCCAATCAGCAAACATATTATATGATAACAGGATACATACCTATAAAGGTTATTAATAATTATTTTTAAATCAACAAAGCTAAAAAGGCATAACATGAGCATGATATGTTCACAGATAAAGTACAAATGCAAAAGGTCATTGTTTCACGTGCGTGTTTGGACAGCCTAGCGGAGCCCAACGAGAACAGCCACTGACATTTACTGTTTTGTCCCCGCTATAAAGCTCTGAATGTTTATGATCCTGCATGCCTGCAATGAGAACACTGTGTGGATGGAGACAGCACTTGCGTGGCGCTCCTAGCTGTTTCCACATGGATGCCGGACAACCCTCGGCTTTTCCGCTCCATATTATAATAACACAATAGGCAATAAAACACACATGCACATGAATGCAGTCAGATGTTGTGGCCATTTCCTCACATAAAGCCCCCGCCAGCGGTTGCTATGCTCCAGTAGCAATACTGTGCCTGAATTGCTGTGATACGTTGGGTAGCACTTGGTGGAGAGAGAAGACTAGTGTGTAAATGATCCCAGCAGCCCAAAGACAGCCACACCCAGGGATTGCGGGCTACTTAGCATCTCATTTACATTTAGCTGGGAATCGGACTAATTAATCATGTGTCTATTTAGCATCCCATTTTAGTACAATGCATGTTTCCCAGCCTCTATCCCCTTCCCATGTTCTTCACACCTGCAGGCTTGAATGGCAATGCATCTGTATATTTTCTACTTTCCTACTGCATGCTGTGGATGCTCCAGGGTGACCTTTTTGACCTTCAGCATGCAGTGTAGGAGTGAAAAGCTCATTTGCATATGTATTAATTAGTCTGAGGCGTGTGTGTTTGCCCTCCTGCATCCACAGAGGGATTGAATGGGTGAGCCTCACCAGCTTCCTGTCCTTCGCCACCTCTGCCCCCAACAACATGGGCATGGTGCGCAACGAACTGCAGCACGTCGACCTGCCCACTGGTGAGACACACACGCACAGCCCCGGCTGAGCAACCAGGGTATTGGTGGCTTCACTGTGTGTATTTGTGTGTATACTTCTCCAATTAGACCCCTGTCACCCTTTACCCCTCTCTCTCTCTCTCTCTCTCTCTACCTCCCCTCCCTCCCCCCAAGGGACACTTGCACTGCCCTCTAATTGAGAGTCCAAACAGAAGAGTGCGTGGGCCTCACCGCAGGGTTTTTGTTGCTATAAGTGGCATCTCATCATGCACCTGTCTCCATCTGCGAGCATGAGCCTTGGAGCCGGCGGCGTACCATTGGACAGAGTGACAGACAGTATGATAGCAATGAATGGCTTCATCAGCACATGGAAGGATACATCTGTTAAATGACAAGGCAGACAGGCAGCCATAGTAGGGAGGAGTGGAGAAGTGATACTACAGTGCATGCCGCATTCCATTCATTGTCTATGCAGAGCACGTGAAGCAGTAGCGCAACACCATAAACCATTACAGGACAGCTAATTCCATGCAGGCTACTAAGCTCTAGAATGGTTAAAAGTCAATGTAATGGCTACTGGTGGCGTGACTAATACTAACACCACAGTAATGTTCTTTTCTCCATCAAGGTGAGCCACTTTGTTAATGAATTCTGAGTTGTAAAAGTTAACAGCCCACAGAATTGGCTCGGGAGCCATGCTATGATCTGTGTAGTATACAGTGTCTCACACACGGTGAGGTGACTTGCTGGAGATGGCCACAAGAGGCTTCATTCAAGCCAATCACCGGGCTTTAATGAAGCTCACACCTGCAGCTGAGGCTGCGGACGTTTGTTAGCATCGCCAACCGTTTGTGTGGGTGTGCACACACGCACCCACGCTTGTCTCGCCACTTGCACGCACATGCGTATATATGCGCATGCCAAAGAGGTGTGGCCTTCTGCGGCTGTGCGTATCGTTGCGTGTCCTTGTGTGAGACACCGGCCTTGTGGTCGGCCACCCTGGTCCGACGGTCCCCACAGCAGCAGCAGCATTGAAACGGTGTAATCAGGACAGCCCAGAGCACAGAGGACTAGGAGCGGTAGGCGGAGGTGTTAAAGAGCCCTGCGTTATTGTTGAGTGGGCTGGATGGCAAACAGCTTGATAACACACACAGTGTGTGGTCTCCAGAGAGCTGTTGGAGGTAACACATGCCCTCTCAGCAGCAGTCCCCTCCATCACGTGTGTATTTTAAACAGGACACTGCTGACCGTCCTCTGTGAAACGTCCCCGTGCTCTTAGGGGAGAGCAGAACAACACAACAGAAGGGTGCCGGTGTCCTTAGAAGCAGATAAGATGCAGATTAGTCCCGGCTGTGAGAAGGCGTTGTTGTGTTCACCCTGCTCTGACAGGGTGTAAGCCGCAGCACTACAAAGTGAGAAGCAGATGAACAGTCCCTGTCTAGGCGGGAAGCTGCGTTATTATCCCTTGTGCACTTATACCCATTCTCTCTCTCTCTCTCTCCCAGGCAGGTGCTTTGCATTCCGGGGCGAGCGAGGCAATGATGAACCGGCTATTGAAATGATTAAAGTGTCTCATCTCAAGTAAGTATCCAGCTAAGTAGCATGCAGGGTCTCTGTATGCTGTGTTGTTCTGTTATTTTTGACACTGTACCAGCATGTCAGTCATGTCCATGGACACATTCTGGGCTTATCTGGATATGTTCTCCATTTAACACTTGGCAGCAACCAAGGACTGTTCTGCTCAAGATGTCTTCTTCAACTTTGCCACTTTTTCTGAAAACCAGATTGTTAGCTGTCTGGCTACCTTCCGAAACCTCACGACTGAGGCTTAACTACAGTTTTCTGCTATGGTACCCAATAGGGTGCTAGCTAACTTTAAGCATAAAAGCATAAAAGGCCTCAAGAGCCGTTTGGCTGTGGCTAGTAGGGACTCACAGGAGTCCAGCACACCTCTTGGCCTGATAGGAGGCCAAATTGAAGAATCGTTTTGATACGCATTCAAGAAGCATTCTTATAATGGTATGCTATATATAAGTATATTGTGTGTGTGTGTCCTTAGGCAGTACCTTGTGGTGGTGTTCAGAGACAAGCCCTTGGAGTTATGGGACATCAGGACAGGGACCCTTCTCCGAGAGATGGCTAAAAACTTCCCTACAGTCACTGCACTGGTACAGGCCACGGCACAAACCGCAATAACACACTCACTGTACACTCATTATATGCTAGGCTCATTAACAAGACAGATGGTGCCCTGGTCCTCGTTTATCCTGTTTGATAATACCCCGTATATATGCTGTGCCATCCGCCCAACCCCCCACCCCCCCACCCCCCATGCCTTCTTACTGATTTGTTCAGAGGAATATCCAGCCAGCATGGCGGAGGAGCTTCATTAGGCCGTAGACGGCTTCATAAAAACAGTAAAGCCGGACAAACTTCCCAGCGCCGTGGCGTAATCCTCCACGGAGCAGGAACAGCCCCGCTGCCCTTAATATTACATGGCGGCTTCCCCAGCCTCATTTCAATACTGGCCTTCAGCCACAGCATCCCAGCGCTAACACTAACCCAGCAGTGAGCCACTTTAATGTGCCTGAACATTGTCTTGTTTCCCTGCCCTGAATGGTTTATTTCATATTGGCCCCTGGTAATGCCTTTATTGGTCTCTGTGTGTGTGTGTGTGTGTGTGTGTGTGTGTGTGTGTGTGTGTGTGTGTGTGTGCGTGCGTGCGTGCACAGGAATGGTCTCCGTCCCACAACCTGAAGAGTCTGAAGAAGAAGCAGATGGCTGCCAGGGAGGCCATGGCCCGGCAGACGGTGTCTGACGCGGAGCAGAGCAGTGTGGAGTCTTCCGTCATCAGGTCAGCCTCACTGGCCACTGCTTAGAATTCACTGTTACTCCTAGGGAGGGAGGTTAAAGGCCTGCTAAGTCTTTTCCCCTGAAAGCAGTGTTTCTTGGACTCTATACTGCGAATCAGCTGAGCGTACCTTATCAGTAACCATGGCTAACTGATATCTGCTATTATACTTTTCTAATTACAAATATTCAACATTTTGGGTTTTCATGAGCTGTAAGGCATAAACATCAAGATTTAAACAAATACATGCTTGAACTATTTCACTTTGTGCGTAATTATATAAATATATTTGAGTTTCACTTGATTTATTGAAATAACCTAACTTTTCTACAATATTCAAATGTATTTAGATGCACCTGTACATGGTTTAAAACATTAATAAATCCATTATGTGCATATTTAATACCCTTTTTGGGTTTAAATTAACATTTAACATTTTTAGTTATATTTGAGTTGGTCTCCATAGAAACACCTTTTCTCTGCACTTTCTGTGCCACCGCCACGCTACAGCTGCTTTTGCATTTCACTACACGTCTAGATGTAACTGTGTGTGTACTGTGCATTTTTCTGCAGTCTCCTGCAGGATGCCGAGAGCAAGTCCGAGACCAGCCAGGCAATCTCGGCCAGGGAGCACTTTGTGTTCACGGACACAGACGGCCAGGTGTATCACATCACCGTGGAGGGCAACACGGTCAAAGATGGCGCGCGAATCCCCCCAGACGTGAGTCCTCACTGCCCCTCAAGCACCTCTGCCGTGTAACGGTCCCCAAGGTCACTCAGGGCGGTCCTCACACACCCGGAGAAACATTTGTTTGTTTGTCAGTCCCCAACCAACACACGGACCACTAATAGCGACGTTCTCCGCCTATGTTTACTACGGCACATCCACAAGGTCAACGTTACTTTTCACCTCGTTATTTTGCATTTGTTTGTTCACTGCATCTTGTTTGTCATCTTCGTTTTTCCTTTGTTACCCATTTCCACCGTTCTGTTGTTTACTGTGTTTACACGATACATCTTTTGAGGTATTCCTTTCCATGGGATTAAACCCCCTATCCCCCGAGGTTTAACCTTTAGTTCTGTGCCGGCGTTTCCCCTCATTATAGAGCTAAACAAGTAATCCTTACTTGTCGTAGGCGGTCCTCTGTACATTTTCCTCCCCCACCAAGTAGCAGGCATCCGTCAGTCTTTTAGCTTCGGGTTCTATCTGGTATCGTTTCTGTGGGGGTGATGGAGCGCTTGGCAGCACATCAGAACCACGCCAACCCAAATGATGCACACAGGCATTTATTGTAGGCTATCAAATATAAGGTATGGAAACAAAACTTGTAGCCCATTTAGTTATGCACGATACATTTTTTTCCCCCTTTGACCAATGCCACCTTATGTGTTTATGTGTTTGTGTGCTCATTTCAGTGCCTTAAAGGGCGCCATTAGCTTGTCCCAGATTAGTCCACATATTTGCACACCCTGCGGTTTAGTGTGTGACTCAGATGCAGGGGGAAACATAAAGTGGGGAACTAGTGGAGATGAAAACACGCATTGAATATAAAACACTAAATGTGTTGCATGTTGGGGATCAGACCCAGGTGTTCCGAGGGAGAGCAGACCACTCCAACAATAGATGTTAAGCTTTCTGCACAAACTTTGCATTGACCAGTCTTGCTCTTCCATGTTTTTCCCTCTAGGATACTGAATCATGCATTTTATTGGTAGCAGGCATACCATGGGACATTTACAATAACTGTTTTTATTTTTCCAAACATGAAATATAAATGAGATTGGACGGGATAAGAGAGAAAACATAATATGTAATGCTCTGTCACACAGGGTGTATCATAAATAAATCCCATTTTTTATTTTTGGTTGGTAAAATGGTCATTGTGTCGCATCATTATGCCACAGAATTCTAATACTGAGCCACTGTAGTGTATTCAAGCCTTCGGTCCACCGTTCCTCTGCAGTGGATTGGGTTTTCTTTGAAACTATTCTGTGTTCAGCCTGCTCATCACAGAATTGTATTCTCAGCAGATAGGCAGACAGCTGAGGTTTACCCACAGATTTAAAGCCTTATCTCTAGGATGGCAGCATATTTCGGCTGCTCAAATATTTGCATGCCTGGACAGGTAAAATAACCCATCTGAAGATGATATAGGATCTTCATAATTCTGTTTAGTGCCGTTGTTCAGTGTGAGGTGACAGCCAACGACTTTACATCATCACTCAAGTTAGCAATGTGACTGCTTTGTTACTTTTTATCTAACCCTCGCAGACGTTACACCCTCCCCTGGTAGCTGTTCTCCAGATATTAGCCTGCCTGGCTGAATGATAAGGAATGTGATCATGGCCCTCAGAGGCATTATTATGTTGCTTGTTTATAGGGACCCGCTGGTCATTAAGTACTTGCAAGGCGCAGCCTTATTACTTTTATGTGCATGCTATTAAGTTGTTCTTCCCATTTGCTGACCGTAGAGAAACACAAATGTTTGCAAGGCAACATGGCAAGCGTCGACACAGGTTTAGAAGTACAGGGTTTGAATTTGATGTGTTTCCTGTGCTCGCGTCGCATTGTTTACGTAAGTGGTCATTATCTTGTTTTCCAGTCTTCAACATATATACATTTTATTTCTCATTTTATGGCTGTTTCTAGCAAGCGTGATTTGGATTGCAACAGAGAATATGCACCAAGCAGCAATAGGAAGCCAATAGGAAGCGATTATGGTGCAGAACTTGTTTGCAAAATAGAGCAATGTAAATGAAAATTGACATCATATGACTTGTTCAACCACTGATCCAGTGACCCAGACAGGCAATTGTGAGAGGGTTAAAAGTACGCCAATACTAACCTAATGGAGGTGTTCCACTAGTTGTTATCATCACACACACACACCATCTTTAACTGGTATGTGGTGTGCACACATGCCTGCCTTCCTGTGTTGCAGGGCAGTATGGGTAGCATCGCTTGCATTGCCTGGAAAGGAGAAATATTAGTGCTGGGAGATGTTGATGGCAACATCAACTTCTGGGACCTGAAAGCCCGTTTGTCCAGGTAAGTCCCTGTCAGATAGCGGCAGCTTACGGGCCTCTCAGCAGCTGTGTTCACTGACCCAACGTCTGGTGACTGGTGTAGGGGGATCCCGACACACCGCGGCTGGGTGAAAAAGATCCGCTTCGCCCCTGGGAAGGGCAACCAGAAGCTGCTTGTTATGTACACGGATGGGGCAGAGGTCTGGGACACCAAGGAGGTACAGTAGCACTGCAGATCACCACGCCATTAACCCAGCCGAATGCATACAGTACTAGCTCCTGTCGGGGGTATACTGCATGCGATACATCATGTGGTAAATCTGCTTCCAAAGACACAATGAATTATGGCCCCTTACTTCCCTTGTAATGAAAACGTTTGGATGAATTGTTAAAGCATAATTGTAGAGGTGACACAGGATGCACTAGACCCCCTCCAGATTGCTTCTAATGCAAGATGAGGGGTTGAAGATGCTACTGCAGCCCTTTTACATCTTGTTTTAGGCCATCTGGAAGGGAGCAATAATCATGGAAGAGTGCTCGTCATTGATTTCTCTTCCGTTTTTCATTATATTCAGCATCACATTCTTGCACATATCCTGCTGTCAATCTTTAATGTGGATGTTCATATTGTTTGATGGTTATTGGCCTTTTTTTTGGCCAAACAGTTGGTGAATGGTTCTGTCTGGCACACTCTCATCTTCCAGAGTCTCCTCAGAGCTCTCTTGTATTTGTCTTGTATGCTATATGATGTACCCTGTAGTCAGACTTACCATAAAGTCGGGTACATTACTGTGTGTGCAGATTATAATGTAATGTAATGAGACCTGTGTCAGTTGGTGTGAATGGGCTTTCCTACAACCGAATGCTCATTGGCTTTCATGGCAGACTTCTACTTATCTTGCTCCTATTGGGGAGCGTGTGACTAGATCAGCAGTGCAAATACTTTAAAATCATCCTGGATTGATATGTTTACCTTTGAAGCCAAATGGAGACGGTGTTTGTCACTTTCAGCATGAACTGTTTGTTTATGGTTATGTTGGTTTGGCCATATGAGTGTGAAAACAAAACATTGTGATAATGTGCTGTAAAGTTACCAGTGTAGATTGCACCTATAGCAAGTCAGAACCACACAAAAGGCTCAGGTCATCTTACTGGAGCTTTGTTTTGAACACCTAGCACCCTTTACACTGAGTTTAAGCATGCTCCATCCTCAAGGTGGAGGGTTTATCACCCTAGATGTGCTACTAGATATATGAGGTTGTTTATTCCATCAGCTATTGGCTTTAAATCAAAATGGGGTTCAACATGTAACTGTCTATGGTTGAGATAGTGTGCCCCTATTTTTATTTTCTTGTTTCTGGTGACAATGACAACAGTGACATTCACACTGACTACCTGTGTTATGTATGTGTCCACAGTATATTGTTTTATGTGGCCTATTTGTATGAATTTAATCTTATGCTGTTTGCAAGCCAGATTGCCCCTTGGGGACACTAAAGCTTTAAAGCCTTATCATCTCCTTGGTTTTAAAACATAATTTCAACATGTGACAAACTAAGATGGACCATCTTAAAAGCTGTGTAATATATGGTGCCCATATACCTCTCTAAGTGCTGTACCTGTTCCCTCTACTGACATCACATTGTTTACCTAAGTGGTCATTATCTTGTTTTCCTTCATAATGTCTCTCTGATCTAATTTGCTCTCTCATGCGGTAGTGCTTCCTATCAAGCCTGTTACACACTAGCTCCATGGTAGGCTCTAATAACAGACATAGGATATTCTCCCCCTGGAGCCAAGTTTCTAATCTAGTTGTAGTGGAGCCTGCCTGCTGGAAGAGGGATTCAATATATTGAACAGCAGATGGGCGCCGCAGATATACGCTCTGACATACCGCCGTGACTGTGGGGAATAGCAGGCTGGGGGGGGGGTTCTGGCTCTGTAGGATGGGGGTCTCTGTGGAGCAGTGCTGTGCGGATGGAGAGCCCAGGGTCCACGGGGGGTGACGATGCAAAAGATTCACCTCCACTTCCCTGTAATGGCAGATGGAAGGAGGGAGGGAGGGGGGAGAGAGAGAGAGCAGGATAGATGAAGGAGGGGGAGAGAGCTGAAGAGCAGAGGAAATGCAGCTCTGTAGCAGTGCCTCCCATGAACAAAGCTTTAGGTCACAGTTACTGATGGTCGCGTCACTCCATCATCCACCTCAGTGTAGAAGGCTTCCATTGAGCTGCCCTGCCTGCCTGCGTGTTCTCCTCCCGCGCAGGTCCAGATGGTCAGCAGCATGCGCATCGGCCGCAACGTCAACTACCGCGTGCTGGACATCGACTGGTGCACGTCGGACAAGGTGGTGCTGGCGTCGGACGACGGCTGCATCCGAGTGCTGGAGATGGCCATGAAGTCTGCCAGCTACCGCATGGACGAGCAGGACCTGACCGGTGAGCTAGGGTCGGCTCAGGGCTTCACACGGCGACATGCATGCAAATGCTTCACTGTACGAATGTATTTTGAACCTGCACTCCCCCTGGGTAACACAAGAGGCGCTAGTGTTCACCATGCTGCTGTGTTGACTGTGTCCAGACCCGGTGTGGTGTCCCTACCTGCTGCTGCCCCGGGCCGCCCTGACCCTTAAGGCTTTTCTCCTGCTGCAGCCCTGGTCAGGGACCTTCACCATGGACATCACCCAGGTGTAAGTGGCGCCCCCATCAGGATGACGGAGTCCCATACGCTCAAATGAAAGGCTATATACCACTATCAGCCATATATGTATGTATGTGAAGCGCATAGCCACATGGAGGATTATCTGCTGCAAAGCCACAAGAAGCTGCCCCAGGCCACCAGAACAGTCCTGAGGCCTCCTATTCATTCTCCTACCCCCATAGATCCCAGTTTATTACAGCCATAAAATACATAAATGAATGTATCCAGCGTGATCAGTCTGCCTCAGGGCCTGGGTGTGAGACTCATAATGAAAGCCAGGGCAGCCCTGCTGTCACAGAGACCTCAGTGTTTAACTAGAGCTTCAGCTATATATAACTATTTAACCATATGTAATTACAGCCTCACTTGCAGCTCATATCCTCCATTAAATAAACCTGCTGTCCAACACTGGGCTGCTGTGAGTGGGGTGTTTTAGCTGCACAGCGACGGCCCTCTCTGACCTCGGCATTAATGCTGAATGAGAATAGCACAGGGCTTTGTCTAATTGGCTGTGACACGTTAGATCAGTACTCTCTAATGGCTTTGGCTTCTGTAACCCCTTTCAATGATTTCCAAAGCCAAGTGCCCCTTTGCTGGACGCCAACAGAACATAAAATGTTTGTATTATACTGTATAAAAATACATTACACTTAAACGTGGTTCAAATTCAGTTAAATCACTCAGCAATATATAGCAGGGATACAACTATCTGTTAGCATATTTTATTGAATTTATTTGGTAATTATCATATGTATGATTTCCATTATCTTTCACGTAGCCGCTATAGAACCTTCTAGTACCCCTAGGGTTACTTTGAGAAACACTGCTGGAGATGTAACTGTAAGACAGACCAGGCTCTTTTGACCTCAGATTAGTGTATTTCAGAGAGAGGGGGGTGAGGAATGCTGTGTTAACATCAATGAGTTGAGAGGAAATCCTTCTGTTCCAGGGACTACAGTGAGAAGAATGAGATAAAGGGCCTCATCCAGGAGCAGCTCAATTCCCTGTCCAAGTGCGTTCTGTTTCTTTTGTAAACTATCTTGTACACTATAGAAGGTGCATGCATGCTGTGACCCCCCAGCATTCGTCTGGTCGGCGAATGCCCGGAAGTGACGTTGCGCGATTGCTTAGTAAGACAACTCTGCGAAAAGTTTTATTTATTTCTATGTGGTCCAGTCAGTGTCAATTAATGCTTCATGGCATTGCCTGGGAGCTCATCATAATATGAATATACTAATAACCTAAGCGGTTTCACCACTGTTTTAACGGTTGGTTGCTAGGCCACAGCCATTTGTTGTCACGTCACACCGACCAGACGACTACGTGTGTGCACGTTGTTTCTATGGTACAAAAGACATCATAGGGCAGGCCTATTCAATTGGCGGCCCACCAACTGCCCCCATGTGGCCCACGAGGGCATTACACTACATTAGTTCAATGTACTGTATAACCTCTAAACGAATCAAGTCAATATTATACTGTAAATGATTATTAACGGTTCTACAGCCAAGACATCATGACATAGCCTGTTTCTAGATGTATTGTAGTAGTCCAGACCTAATAATCAATGCAATGAAGTTAGTCTGAGTGAAAAGTCCACGTGTGCACATATAGCTCCCGTAGATCCTGTTAGTGAGGATAATGGTTGG
>JAODTR010000007.1:4531928-4587737 GCA_025399935.1 Amblyopsis rosae | reverse complement strand
TCGGAAGGACCCGACTAGGAAGGCACTTGGATGGATCCGTCCTACCAAGGAAGCATCCTTGACATTGAGAAACACCGCTGATCTCTGGTGAATTTCCACAATGGTAACAGACAAATAGTTCCTCTATACCTCCCAAACAAGCCCTCTGTACATGCACACGCCAGTTTTAATGCTTTACCCAGCAGAATCCAGTTTGCTGGTGTGGTCCCAGTATCTGTTAACGGTTTACTCTTTCTCATCTCCACCTCACACCCTCTTGTAGGCTTGCTACAGCTTTTCGCAGTCATACCTCCCCCCTTCACCCCAGCCAAACTCTGCCCCCTTTCCAAACACAAAAGCACACTACAGTACGCACATATACTGTGTGTGTGTGTGTGTGAACACTGAGAGAAACCCACAAGCCTCTTCCTTCCTCTCCTTACAAGGTATAGAAAAACCTAAACTTTTCCAATCCCTCAGTGCAGAGCTTCATACCATTTGCTCCTACTGTACTGGCTGCTGTCACAAAAATTCCACCTGCCCACAGAGAGTGCAGGCATAGACACCCACACACACACAGAGCAGTGTTCCTGAGACCTAGACCCGATGAGCACAATATTTTGTTTATAAACTGTAATCATTTATAAAGTATGCAAAGGGTTTTTAATATGCATTTTGTAAGAAAAGGAAGTGAGGAAGAAAGGATGTGTCACTTTGCATTTGAAAAAAACAACTGCTTCCTGAATGTTCTCTGAGCACCCCTACACAGGTGGATTGTGGTAGAATGTAAGAATTCCTTTTTTCATTTCCGCCGAAGCCCCCCGCCAACACAGCCGTGCTTCCCCTTCACTATAAAAAGAGGGGCACAAGAGAACTATACCCCTTTCCCACCAACCATTCAGATGCTTAAGGCCTGACACGTAGGCTTTGTTTTCGAACGTTCTCCAAGTCCCCGCATGCAGCAAACATCATCTGGACCAATGACCTTTGCTGCCCCTCTGTCCCGTAACACTGTTCCCCGGTGGGGGAGGTAGGGGGGGTTGTGCCACTCCTGCCGTAAAGTCGCAATTCCGCAGAAACTTGTTACGTTGCAACAGAGCACATTGGCTGCTCCCCGCTGTTTGTTCCAAGTGTGTGGAGCCATCTGTCTGTAAAACAGGAAGGCCTCGGTTCCCCTTCTCCCTTGGGTTTGTTTCGCTATTTTCGGGAGCTCCACTTCTCCCTGTTTGACTGCTTGGGCTGGGCCAAGGCTTTCTTGAAGTAGCAGAGCTCGGAGCCGAGGCTGAGTTGCCCATCTGCTGCAAGCTTAATGGCCATCCATTATTAATGGGGCCACGTGCACTAGTGACTCCTCCGATGTTCAGGCCCAGCCAGAGGATGAGCATAAGTGCCTTCTTGTAAGGAAATGCACATCTACTGTAAGGAGCCGTAGGCCGCCGTATACATAGACATAGACATCCTTTAGCTATCAGCGAATGGAATGTTCTGTGATAATATCTGCTCTGGTTGATAGTCCCTGCCTTTTTACAAGTTGACTATTCAGGGCTTCTTTCTCATCATTGGTCTGGCGAATCTACCTTGCCTGTCAATCACAAATCGTGTGCTCACACAGGTGCAACAGGTTGTCAACGGCACTTCACAATGGTAGACCAATGAGCTGCAGAACGAGGAAGCAGGGGAGGAGTGTCCTTAGCTAGCTCTCATAGGCATTCTAAGATCCCACCGACAGCAGCTTTAAAGTTGGATGAACACAAAAGCATAAATGAAGGCATTTTGATAGCACTTGTGCTGTGCTTCTATCTGTCTCTGCCTTCTCTGCACTCCTGCTGCACCTGTGCCTGCCTAACTTTTGAGTTCTCTTACTGCTGCCATTATTTATGCATCATGCTCTCTCTTCCTCTACCGCTCTCTCTCTTTCTCCCCCCTCTCTCTCTCTCTCTTGCTCTCTCCCTGTCCGCCTCTCTCTCTTCTACTTCTCTCTCCCCCCCCCTCACTCTCTCTCTCCTTCTTGCTCTCTCTCCCTGTCTCCCCCTCTCTCTCTCTCTCTCTCTCCCTCTCTCTCTCTCTCCCCCTCTCCCTCTCTCTCTCTGATTGGGAGTCACACAGTGTGCAGGCAGGCCATGTGTTCAGCGATGCATGCTCAGTAAATTAGAGCGAACACGAGTGCCGATCAGCTGGGCGCAGTGAACACCCGCATCCTCAGTGACCTGAGGCCAGTTAATTTTCTGCTTAATTTTGCGGCAGTCAGTTTGCATTTTTGGATGATTACGTGGCAGGAAATTAACAATAAATAACAAATGTGGTCTGAAAGCCCATTCCTGGCAACCCCCTACAACGGCAGGCCCGTCACAGTGAGCAAAGCCACTCTCCCAAGCCCGCTCCCTCTGTCAGACTTGTAATGAAAACGTCTGTAATTCTTTGTAATGTAATGTGGGGGACAGTGGTGTGTCTGTCGCCGTGACGAGAGCGATCTCGCCGAGGTGACGGAGTCGCGCAGAGAGAGTTCACCTCTTAGACTCCTCCACGTTTTTATAATGCTGTTTCCCCGGCCTGCTCTTGATTACACTATTACACATCTACATTTATACATCTCTCTCCCATTAGAGTACCTGCATCGAATGGAGAGCGAAGACGCCCTGGATATCTCCCAGATGCCAGGTACAGGTCTATCCACTGCATGATTGAACCGCACAACCAGAAAGTAGATTCTATAGGCCTTCTTTTTAAAAGGGAAACCAACATTACCTTTGTTGATAAACCATGGGGGTGATTTTAGTGCCCCTGAATGAGGCGTGATGAGGTAGTTGGGTGGTGAGTGATGGTTGTGCTGGTGTGTCTCTACCCAGACAGGGACAGCCCTCCATCCAATGACATGTGTGAGGAGGCCGAGGAGCCCATGGCTGTCCCAGAGGACCTGTCATCCGGCTCCACCCACCAGCACAACAGGGACAAAGGTATGGGTGGACATTTGTACTATATCATGTATAGCCGTTTGTATCCTCCCCTCTTTACTGGGGAGAATCATCACATCTTTTCTAGGTGCTTAACAAAGTGTTAAGTGCGTTAACGAAGAAAAGAGTGAGTAAAATAAATATTTCAATGAATTCAGAATCTTAAAAATTATGTTTATTATAGAAAATATATTAGTAGCACTTAAGATGACACGAGAGTGTCATGTACCAAGTGTTACTAATATATTTTATCACACTAGAGTACATGAATTATCATGAATTCATGCATGGATTTATGTTCCCTTACTCTAAAGTGTTTCCAGTATTTTATTTTAGTGTCAACATAGGGTAGCTAGTCACACCAGCAATGAGTTGACATATGAGAATACACAGTATAAAATCAAATGAATGTGAGCAACACACGTGAGATTTTTTACAAATGCATATCAAAGCATCACCATTTAATGGTTACATTAAGGTCATGCCAATATCAAAAGGATATAATTTCTTGTTTTATGCTTTAATAACTTAAGTTAGTCCAATGCACATCCAGTGGGAGGTATTTGCTGCTCCAAATCCCTAGGAAAATCCAATCAGCATCTACATCAAGTTGCATTTAGGTCATTGGCAGAAAAGGTTAAAAGAAAACTCCATGACATGTCACGTGATCCATGATGTCATTTATAAACAGAATCTTAAGGAATAGCTAATGTGGCCTTGATTAGACTATGTGAACATTAAGCCAGGGAATGTTGTGGCACTTATAAGGATGAAACACCCCAGGGGTGTCTGTAGCCCCCATTTATTTAAACTCTCAGCATAAGTGGTGTGATAGAAACCAGGAATTATTTCAAATTTAAAACGATTAATATGGCTTTCATTGGTTTTGGGTGTTTTTGGTGTATTTTTTTAATTACTATTGGTTTCTATTTTGTTTATGTGGGTGGACTTGTTTATAATTGTTTATTTATTGTAACTGCTATTTAAGTGTAAAAAGCCAAACATGCGCCAAACTATCTATGTTGGCAAGTTTCACTGTTTTGGGAGTTAACGGTACCGAGATAATGGTAAAGATAAGTGTGTGAGACATTTTGAAGTGACAGTCGAAAATCAAGTGCGAGAGGAAGCTGAAATAGGATGTGTAAGAGTTTCCTAAGAAGAACCTGCCATCACAGTTTCAACACTCCTGGAGATAAAGCATTCAGCAACATGGGGTGTTCACCAACATAGTGCACACCATGTAGATCACACCTGCGCATACACAAACACACACATACACATACGCAGACTTCGACTTTGAACAAGACTGACAAGTGTGTGACTCTCATATCACTTCTCAAAGTGTGAATTTTGTTATTTTGTAATGGCATTTAATTGAGAATTTAGCATGAAATGAGGTCTTAAATGTAATGTAACATTGTCCAAATGCAAGACAGTTTCCTCATGGTATTGGAGATGAAGAATTTGTACAATATAAGCAGCAGAAGGTGTGCGTGTGTGCATGCGTCCGCGTGTGCATGTGTGTGTGTGTGTGTGTGTGTGTGTGTGTGTCCGCGTGTACGTGTGTGTGTGTGTGTGTGTCCCTTTCTTCTAGATATTATCTATTATTTGCTGTGTGTATCCCTTTTACAGGAGAGAGAGAGAGAGAGAGAGAGAGAGAGAGAGAGAGGGAGGAAGAGAGGATAGAAAGAGAAAGAGAAAGTGAATGGTACTGTGCAGCTCTAAGCACCACATCAACCCATATAGCCCACAGGCCAAATCGCATGATGAGCAGTCTTAAACCTGAGAAAACCAACAACAACTTGATTAAACATTTTGGCATTAAAATGCCAGTAAGCATTCTATTTGAGCAGGAATTCTTGTGTTGTGTTGTCCTAACAGTCCATTGTGTAAACCCAATATTTTAGTTTGGGATTTTCTGTATTTGCTCATTTATTTATTTATAAATACTACTTTCTTAAATTCTTGACTGAACATGGAGAAACTCAAGTTGACACGTCATTTCACAGACATATGCTGACTTGCTTTCAGTGTCATAAATATAAAAGCATTTCCCAAAAATGCTAGTTTTCAAATGTGTGAGGAAGAAGTGTACTCTGTTTTTGGTGCTCCTTATTAACTGTGGGGCACAGACAGTGTTGATAACATGGTTTAACACATGTGGTTCAACCGTGCACGTTGTGCTATTTTCAGGCAGCATGAACAGTGTAACTCTTGAACAGGAACCTCCAGCAGGCAACAGCCTACATATCAGAGCTAGCAAACATGCTACCTACTTACCATATCTGATATCTCAATCCTAGCTGACCCATATGAGGAAAATCTATACAAATAAAACATGTTGTAAACTGTACAATTTGTAAACTTTAATATATGAACATGCAGCATTTCCGTATGGTTTTTTATATGAATGTGACCCCTTTAAGTAGGTTACATTTTTAACGATATACACTAGCCTACTGTGCTTTGCAAAGGCCAGTTAGTATGATTTGAATATGACACATGCTAAACATATGGCTAGTATATTATTTATATATGTTATGTTGCAGCTATTTGATTTAAATTGATATATTTCATATGATGTGTTTGCTTTACATTCATTATAGGGTTGGTTCAGTAATTTTTTTTCTTAGTATCCTTATTGTCTGATTACACAATATGTGAAACATTGATATTTTGTCTATAACTGGAGTATTTCTGGAGTATTTTTTATTACTTGAATTGTTTCTTGTATTATGAAGTGCAATCAGAAAATCAGCAAACTATTATGTGTTACAAAGTAAAAGCTGTTCTTCCTATTCCCAATTTAGTCACAACTTCCCCAAATCCCTGAGAAGCTGCAGCCAGCAGTCATGGTTCCCTGTACCTCTGAGGGGTCAGGCTGCCTGGTTCTGCATTTTGCATGCTTTGGCTTGAAGGAAGAAGGCCATTAATTAATACAACTGACATCCATGCCACACTGGCGTAAATGTCTTCTTTGATTATATTAAATGTTAGATACAGTAGTCTGTTCACTAACTGAGAGACAGGCTGACATCCACTTGAGTTTTGTTTTTCAAGGCTAGCGGGATCCAGTGATAATGTACAAATACATTTTCCAGCATCCATCTGCAGAATTTTAGATTTTGTATAGAAAATGCATGCTTGTAAAAACACAATAGCCTAATCTGGCACAAACATACTGTATTTTATGACACAAATTGTGAAAATGCTACTTTCCTTTGTCGTCTTTTCTTTTTTAGCTGAACTTTAGAATAGTAAATTTGCTGTGTCATTTCTGCAATGCAAATACTATAAATATAGTGCGAGCTAGTTGATGGATCTCTTATCTCATCTACTGCAATATGTCAACTTGCCAGTGAAGAAGCACATTAAATGAACAGTACAATAGAAAACAACAATGTCAAACAATTTTGTCCCGAAAGGGCAGATTGTCTGTAACCATAACTATTTTACGATCCTGTTCCTCACTTCTCACATTTCGGAATGAATCATATGATGGGAGTTAGATTCCCTCCCTGGCGGTGAAAACAAACTGAAAAGCCTGTTTCAGTTACAGGCTGTTTTACAATTCCTTGTCTGCGCTTCCCTTTCTGTTACTTCTCCATAGTTCTCGGTATTTCAGTTAGGCAGATAAAGCTTCCCCTTTTTTCCATAGATTCCTATATTTCATGATTTCCACTTGTTCCTCTTCAGTTGTACAAACAGAGGTAGAGACGTGGGGAAATCAAGCTACCACGATGACATGCAAACCACAGTTAGTGGCTGTGACACTTGCAAGATTTTGAGTTCTGTTAAAGGATATCACAGCCCAAAGATGCATCTTTAGAGAGCAGTTTGACACTGGTAGTACACTTCTCTGTTCTGTTCTCTGTTTATGCACTTATTCAGGAGCCAATAATTACCGGTAACACTTGCCAGATTGAGACCGCTTTTATACACAATACCGGGAAAAGAAAAATGTGTGTGTGTGTGCGTGTGCGTGTGTGTGTGCATGTTTATGTGCATTTCTTTTTTCTCTTGCACCTTCTGTTCTGATGTACGCGGCCGCTCCCCCAGTTTCAGTGTTTCCTGTGTCTCTGTTTCCTGTTTATCTGTCATTTGTTTTTATAAGTGTTCGATGGTGTTAGATTCTGTCAGCATCTCCTCAACTCTTCCGTTATATCTTCACAGTATTTAAGATAATATCAACAACTTCCTGAAACCTCCTGAAAGTTCCCAAAACTTACTGTTAAAAGTAGCACAGTTACATTTACATGGTATCTTTTGAAATGTAACGTTTACAGTACAGTAGTTACTAGACAAAAACAGATCACTCAAATAACGAATTAAACCTATTATGTTTACTACCTTACTCTCGATTGAAATATTGGACAATTCTAAGAACAGAGGTACAAGATTTGGCATGAATTTACATTAAATAATAAATCCGGTGCAAATGTGGATTTTAGAAGGTGTAAATTAGCACTGGGGCACACCAATCTTTAGCATAAACACAGTGTTAGGGAGAAAGGGTTAGGGCTGGTGTCAAACCTATAACATTCTTGACTCATAGCATGTGCTACTGCAGTATTGACCCGTATTCTAAACAGTGGCCCACTGCCCTCTTTTCCAGCCTGTAACATTAAAGTTGAGGCTCGCAGTGATGAGGAGAATGGGCTCACCTGTGAGATGAATGGCGAGGAGGAGGAGTGTGCGGAAGACTTGCGCGTTCTCGATGCCTCAGGGGCCAAAGTGAACGGCTCCCAAGCAGGCCCCGACACCAGGGCCTTCTCCTCGGCCGGGGGTATCCGCCTGCCCAACGGGAAGCTCAAGTGCGATATCTGTGGGATAGTTTGCATTGGTCCCAATGTGCTGATGGTGCACAAGCGAAGCCACACTGGTAAGCCACCGGCGATACTTACTGCCCTTCCTTTACACCCATGTTTGCTGTTAGCATGGTCTCTGGGATGATGGTTACAGGTGCTGCCGGGAGTAGGGCGTGGTGACTCCTCCTCACTTTAGCAAGTGCATTGTGACCTCCATTGTTATCCCTGCACATTACTACCCAAGATGCTTTGCTGCAAATACCCACTTGCAGTAGGTTTAGATGATTAGGATTATACAGCAAGATATTGCATTAGTCGGCATTTGAAAGGCTTGAATGTTATGTCAAGTTGTTGTCGTGTTGTTCTTTGGAATTAAAGCAAGCAGAGTGTGTGTGTGTGTGTGTGAATGTGGTTATCCACATTTCACAATGGAGCACATTTGTGATAAAGCCAGCAGATACATATTACAAGTTGTGCTAGTCTTAGTTTCCTGGTAGACCATGTTGAGAAGGTGTGATTAGAAAGAACTGGAGTTCTCAAACCAACAAAGTGGGCAAACTGATGACTCCAGAGTGACAGCATGAGTGTGTTAAATAGATGGAATTAGCATTTCTTTCCTGGAATGAGTTTGATTTACAAGGAATGATGTAACAATGGTTGCTTTAATAAACACAACGATAGTTGTGTAATACCTTAGTTGTGTAAAGTGAAAAAATGAGTCCAACATTTACATGGCTGGAGTTGAGAAACAGGATATTTGCAGCAATTAAATGGAATCTCTGTGAGATGACAATCATCTGACTATGAAAAAGTTTTTCAAATTTCAAGATTGATATTCTTTTATAATAAACCAAAACCAGTGATGGGGAACATTTTTGAAAAAGGCATTTAACTGTCAAGCTTTAGAAACTAATGAAACCCAAAATGGAATAAAGGAACAGTAGACTAATGTAAATGCAAAAGAATGTACAATATAAGATATAATGAAGTGCCTTCTATTTAAATAGAAAATATTCTGTGGTGAGTCTTTGCTCCTGAAATGCATTTTTAATGAGTTTTCTTTTTTCTATATTTTTGCTGCTTCACTGGTGACTCTTATTTTA
The DNA here is from genome assembly GCA_025399935.1 of Amblyopsis rosae. NCBI lineage: Eukaryota > Metazoa > Chordata > Actinopteri > Percopsiformes > Amblyopsidae > Amblyopsis > Amblyopsis rosae. The sequence goes on along the minus strand of JAODTR010000007.1, from coordinate 4,578,896 downwards.
TGGGGGGCCTTTGAAAAAAGGCATATTATAATGTTCTCACAGAATGCCACAACACACAGAGAGGCTGGATATTGGTTTATTCCAGACGCGCTGATCAGGAAGACTGGCTCTCAACACAGTGTTTCCTGCGCTTTATTTAAATGAGGCCGAATTTGCATTGTGATGTGCCGCTCTTATTTCGGAGATGAAGAAGAGGGGAAAAAAATGAGATTTTCAGATCAAATTGACCTAGGCAATGGTGCATTACGGAGCTGGCAGGCGCAGTCTGAAAGGCTGTTGTTCGATCAGAGCGCCAGAACTCAGTGGGGCAGGGCAGGCGTGGAGAAATGGAGTGTCACTCCGCTGTGAAACCCTCCCTTCCTGCGCTGTGCCTCCGAGATGATCCATCATCCGGCATGTTCCGCCACTTGGGATCCTCGTAGCATGGCGACCCCACGCTCACACAGCAGTAGCCTGTATTTGTGCATGCACGCAATAACCTTCTGACAAACATTAGTGTTGTTGGTGGTGACAGGGAAGAGTTCAATCCTAATGGAATTAGACAGACAAAAGTCCTCAAAACCATTTGCTTACCATGACTTACACCAATAATAAATACCATTAGTGCCATAGCTACAGTATAATATAATATTTTTTAAGTTTCCATCCGCTTCAAATCCATTGTTTGTGCTTCACAGTCTTTACCCACAAAGCCTTTTGACATATATGAGCTCATTTCATCCAATCTCAAGGGCCGGCGCTGTTGCTATCATAGTAGCTGTGACTTGGTGTTCCATGTGTAAGATCGGCTCCCCTACAGTAACGTGTACATGCCTGTTGTGTCCTTGCCTTCAGGAGAACGTCCGTTCCAGTGCAGCCAGTGCGGAGCCTCTTTCACCCAGAAGGGCAACCTGCTGCGGCACATCAAGCTACACTCTGGGGAGAAGCCTTTCAAGTGTCACCTGTGCAGCTATGCCTGCCGTAGGAGAGACGCCCTGACTGGTCACCTGCGTACCCACTCTGGTGAGAGCAATGGGGGCACAGCCATGCTAGTCTTGCAGAGCCAGCCTTTACATATGTAAAGTCTGGGGCACAGCGCTGGCTAACTGCGTCAGTACCCGCCTACTTGACAGGCGAGGTATTTTGATTGACAACATGCACAACAACCAACTAGCCCACGTAGCTTAATGACCAAGTTGGACGTTAAACTTACAATGAGGAATTTATAGGAAAAATGAAACGACAGGCCTCTGGCTGTTTACAGGTCTTGTAAATCTGTAAAGGTAGTAGGCTACATTTAAAAACATGTAATTAGTAAATAAAGCAGTGCACTAGTGTCGCACCGGCATTTACAGATACAGACTTGTGAGTGACAATGCTAACAGCCAATGAAAATGGACAGTATCACTTCCCGAAAGTCTTAAATGGGTATGTGTATCAGACCTTCAGGACAGAGTTGTTTACAGTATACGTGACGTAGTGCTGAAGGGCGGAAGAGGCTGAGGCAACCACGCTAACATTGTCCCTATGCAGATCAGCTATTCACTGTATAGCTAGTTTCTCACTGTGCAGAGGAAGTACACATTGTATCATCTCCACATATTTAATCATGAGCCATTGCATTTTGCAGAAGTTATTGTTTTAGCCTGGGCTCTTGTGCATGGATAGCAGGACATGTTTTAGGCTACCTTAAAAAAAACATTCACTTGTTTTTATGCTTAATATTCTATTCAGGTCATCTTCAGGTAATTCAGATAGTATATTTCTGAACTCTGTTTACACGATTCACTAATGTAGCGTTGTTGGTTACAGTCGGAAAACCTCACAAGTGTGCATACTGTGGGCGGAGCTACAAGCAGCGCAGCTCTCTGGAGGAGCACAAGGAGCGATGTCACAACTACCTCCAGTGCATGGGGCTACAGAACAGCATGTATACAGGTTTGTGCCGCACAGAGATAAAACGCTCACCGATGACCTACTTAGCCCTGAAAACAAGACGCGCTATGCATGCAACATCACTGTGCCGTGTTGACAATGTTGCAATTACAAATCACTCAATCAGGTCAGACTGAATTCATTTAATTGATCTTTAAATGTAGTCAAATACATTTCCTTAATGTACATTAGCATGTACATTTTCTAATTCCATTATTTAAACAGCAGCTTAGTGGCATACTCAACTCATTTCATATACAATAATGTAATTGCTGATATAGAAAATGAGTAAAATACTTAAATATACTTGTCTAAGATGTATTTGTTCTAAAAGTCTGGGTCAAGGCAGAGATATACACGAATGCTCTACGTGCATGAGAAAAAACTATGTTTATGGACCAAGTGCTTCACATACTGTATGTCAGAATAGTCAACTCTGCTCTGTAAGATAGACACCATAAGGCATGTACTGTATTATCATTATTATCATCATTATTATATTATTATTGAGCGAAAAAGCCCTCGTACACAAATTCACCATTCTCAACCGATAAGAATAAGTTTGACTCTAAAATCTATTTTTCTGTCTTGCTTTCCAGTAGTAAAGGAAGAAAGCAACCAGAATGAGCAGAGGGAAGACTTAAGCCAGACGGGATCTGACAGAGCCTTGGTGCTAGACAGACTAGCTAATAATGTTGCTAAACGTAAAAGCACTATGCCACAGAAGTTTGTGGGTAAGGGTCGCTGTCTGCTTACTTTGTGTATCAATTATGGCGTTCATATAATGGATATTTAACTTTGCTGCCTTGGCTCTGCATGCAGCATAGTATAAAACTGGTTAAACTGCATCTTGATGCAGTTTCTCGCTATCCATATGATTTGTTTTCATTCATGAATGAATGATACAGTATATTCACATTTTATACATATGAACCAAGGCAAAGAAAATATTGAATTTTTACTAATACAACCTAAACATGATCGCAAGTGAAAATGATCAAAACATATTTATTATAAACAGGCAAAATGTGAAGCTAGCTTAACCCCAGGTTGTGGGTTGAGTGTGACTGGAACTCATTAGCCTGTCATTGTTTGGCCCTCAGGTGACAAGCGTCTGTCAGACCTGTCCTATGAGGGGGGCACGGGGCAGATAATACAGCCCCACGTCATGGACCAGGCCATCAACAGCGCCATCAATTACCTGGGGGCCGAGGCTCTGCGACCGCTGGTGCAGACCTCCCCAGCCTCCTCGGATGCAGCCGGGGGCTCCATGTACCCCCTCAAGCCGCTCCCCGACGGCCACGCCGGCTCCGGCCACAACCTGTCGGCAAAGGACAGCGCAGCCGAGAACCTGCTGCTGCTCTCCAAGTCAAAGTCTGCCTCCAGCGAGAAGGACGGCTCCCCCAGTCCCAGCGGGCAGGACTCCACCGACACGGAGAGCAATAACGAGGAGCGTCCGTCAGGAGGGGCGTCCGGCCTCATCTACCTGACCAACCACATCACGTCCGGGAGCCGTAACGGGGTGCTGGTGAAGGAGGAGCAGCAGAGGCAGTATGAGGCCATCAGGGCCAGTATGGAGATGGCCTCGGAGAGCTTCAAGGTGGTGACCGGAGATGGAGAGCATGTGAGGCCCTACCGGTGTGAACACTGTCGTGTTCTGTTCTTGGACCACGTCATGTACACCATTCACATGGGCTGCCACGGGTTCAGAGACCCCTTCGAATGCAACCTCTGTGGCCACCGCAGTCAGGACCGATACGAGTTCTCCTCTCACATGACGCGAGGAGAGCACCGCTACTGAGTTGGTCTCTCACACACGCACACACATTCATATGGATATATTGTAAAATACAATCGCTGAAAGTGATGATTTTATATAATATATGCATGGTTGTAGAATATGAGAGAACAGATGTTACAGAAAAACAGAACATACGTTTTCAGTCCACACAACCATAAGATTTTTTTTTAAAGTAAATAATTATTGTGTAAAACAAAATAACAAAATAGTCATGTCCCATTCAGTATATGTTCACTATAATTTATATGATGGCAGCTGTATGAAAGTGTATAAAAGTTCTTTGTTTCTTCTATTGATGAAGCATTTTTTTGTAGTCTTGATAAATCTGCACATGGGTACAGTAATTATATTGGGAACAATTTAAACCACATTTAAAGCTTGTCATACATTTCATTTAAGGTTTTCTATACAGTATTGGAAATATCTTTTCTATTATTTATGTCAAAAATTGCAAACCTGTCTATGTATTTATTATAGTATTCTTTTTTTGGAGCTGTATCAAATGTGTTTGAGCTGCTGCTGGAAGCTATTTTTGTCTAATGTACGCAAATGACGTCCTGTTCCTTCTTTTAGACTTGTTTTAGAATGGTTGTGAATTGGTAACAGACTTTGAGCCACTTGAGGGAAATTAACGCTTGCAAAATATCAATAAAAGATATTTTACAAACAGACCAGAGATATTTGCAGTTTTGTTTTATTAAAAAGAATACAATTTCTGCTTTAATGCTAATTAACATAATTTGGTGTACTCTTTACAATTAATTAATAAGCAGTCCAGGCACTAAATTAAATACATATATTTCAGAACAAATGCATGAATTTGCATTTAAGATTTTATGAATATAACTTTGTTGTATCAATATATTATCGTCAAGCAGCTGTACAGTACTCCTCATTAGCTGCTATTATCACCAGATTTTGACAGTAGGTGTTGCATCATATCAGCACCAAGCTCAAAAATGTGATTGGAATTGATGGTTCTCAGGTGATTTTATGCTCATGAGCGAAAGAGATAGGGAAATGTCATTTCTCACTCAAACCTACTGAAATAATTGTGTTTGGATATCATTCACGGTGCATCTCATTCCTACTTGTCAGGGAGTAATGATACAAATAGTGAATGATGGAAATGCCTGGTATTCATTATACAGAAGCCTATTAACCTATTAAATTCAAATAAATAGTAGCTGAATGGTATTGCATGTATGGTATGTTATAATTTAATTCAATGCATTATCTCCTAGCTTTGCTATATTTAATTACATGGTATGCCTTATAGCCATATCAATGGGATTAAGGCTGGGTTTTCTTTTATACAGAATATGACGTTTATTAAGGTCAAATGTCTCTTGTGCACAAACATAAACACACAGGGAAGGGTATGTTAGCGCAGACAGAGAACATGAAGCCCTTTTGATCGGCACAGGACTGAAGGAAGGAGCCGCCAAAGCCCTCAGAGGAGCGCACGGTGCTGAGCGCTGCATGGACAGAGGGCCAGGGCCGCCAGGGCACACAGGGCCAGGCCAGTCTGGAGGAGATCATCAGCCTTGTGCAGGGACCGGTGCATGGTGTCCAGATGGCGGCTGTGAGTTTCGGCAGAAACGGGAAGCAGCTGTGGCCAGCACTGAGCCCCTATGCTTCACTGGGACCTAACTGGGGAGGAGGGTGATTTGCATGAGAGGGATGATCTAGCCAAACTGCTCCGGCCCTGCCAGAATCCCAAATCTCACTTCCCCTTTCGGTCATCTGCATGAAATACTCCCCTTTTAGAATGAGATTTGGCCAAATCCCTTTGTGTTGCAACAGGGTGTCTACTTAGATTCCTTTAGATGACTTAACCAAAATAGTGCATTGTTCACTATATGAGTTTTCCCTTTACAAATCCCAGACACTTTCAGGGCACCAAGAGAGGCATAGCTTTGTATTATTGGCCTAGTATTGCTAATAGTATTATAGAAAGCAGCATATAGATAATACAAAGTCTATGATTAGCCAGCATGATGGTCTTGTTGTTAGGCCAATCAACAAAAGTGGCAATGCATTTTTTATCAGGCTTTCTAATGTAAGGCACCTATATTTGCCAATATAAACACTTGGAAGTAAATGTATTCACAATAATACATTTTGTGTGATTTTTTATTTATTTATTTTATATAATATTTGTTGTCTTTCAACAAAGTATGCTTTCATAAACTGAATCAATCTTGCACTGTCACAAAATTAAGCTACAAGCATGCAACATATGGTGCTGTTGCCATCCTGGCAGTACCAAAGGAATCTTGCTCAAGTGTCCCAGTCCAGCTGTATGTCCGGGTCTTGTGAGGAGCTCTGACCAACCCTCTGGGATGTGTGACTACTTCCATTGCTGGCTTATTCAACAAAGCTTCAACACTGTGGCCAACCACACAACTCTAAAATATTTATCAGCGACTTGACAAAAATATGAAAAATAAATTACTGTCTTTTTTCATGGTCTTCCAGTTTTTCAAAGATTGTTTCATGAAAATTGCATGACAATTTAATTTCATGTGCACATCATCTATAATTGTCACTTTGGTCAACTCCACTATGTCTGACCACACCAAGGATATTAACATTCAAAATCCCTATTGAGCGCATATTTATCTGTATTTGGAACGGAGTGCATATTTTGTGCCAAGGCAGTATTTTCTGAAAATGTTTTTTTGACACTCTCAGAACTCAGTAATGCTCAAATCACTTTATACATCACACACATTGGCTTGCTTGAAACATTAATCAAATGTTTAAAAAAATAAGTCCTTTTTAACAAATGGTATGTTATCATTGCCTTAACCAGCTCAGAATGCTACAATATAATGTCTATGTACCCTGAGGGGTCGGTATAACCTGAGATATTCACTAGGAACAATGGCTATTATTACTATTATTTTTTGTAGTAAAAATTTATTGTATTGCAGTTAAATATATCACTAATGCTACAGTGTAATTACATTTTTAAAAAGTTGGTTCCCATTACCCTAGTCATGGAAATTCTGAAAAATTCCAGAATATTGAAATGTCCCTTTCAGGCAGGGAAAGTCAGGGCACTTACTAAATGATGTGACTACTTCACAAACCTCATGCCTTAACAACTATTCAAATTGGTCCAATAGAATGCAATGGCCATAATAAAACATTCATATTTGTTTGGGCGTTAGTATTAGAATGTGCCAAACGGCCAATCTTTTGTCTTTGCAGATGCATTCTGGGAAGTCATTCTGACTTTGAACGATTTAACAAAAATTACATTAACAAGCATATTGCATGAATATATTTCCGCAACAGATTTTCCTGTTTTGTCCACTGCGGTCTTAATCACAAACAGGAAGGGAGTAAGAAGAGTGTCTTTATCATGGGGCTCAGGATACTGTTGTGTTGCCCAACTTCCGCAGCCATGGTTGGCACATCCACCAGCTCCAGGCTGACATTTCAGGAGCATTAGAATGATGTGAACGCATTATATGTAAATATAAACCATATCAACAAGTTGGATATGGGGAAATAGGAAAGTATTGTCTGACAGAAGATACATTAGCATTTAAGGTCAATTATATTTTATTAGAAATACAGAACAAACAAATATACAACATATTATAAAATAAACATACTGTGAGAGACTCTCAGACAGATTGAAATTAAATTTTATGTAAAAAAAAAAAGAAGAAAAAAAAGTTTACCACCACGTAAACAAATGCCGCAGTTCAGTTCTGTACCATTCAATGCTTAGAATTTATAGTGTAATAAGATTGCTTTAAGTTATCAAACCATTACATTAACAATATGTGAAAGGATAGGAAAAAAAATAACCTGAATGCTAATTTAAGGAGCCTAGTTTTTTTTACATACAGTATGTTGAGTAGTGAGGACACAATCTATGCAGGTGCTCTATTTAGCGGCCACATCCAAAAGTCTTGTTCCACTCCTCGTACAGCTCCAGGTCTTTAGCGGAGATGCTGGGCCGTACGGTCCTCAGTGCATCCTGGAAGTCACAGTGCAGGATAGGGCGCACCTGTGCGGGGGAGATGGTGGCAATGTCCCCCAGGTGGATGCTGCGGATGGGCCCCAGGGCCGCCTCTCTGCACAGCTGGGTCATGTCGGCTCCTGAGAAGCCCTCCGTCCTGACCACCACGTCCTCCAGCTCCTCCCCTCCCAGTTGGTTCCTCTCGCGGGCCATGAGGTTGACCACGATGTGCCGGCGTGCCGCTGCCCCGGGGAGGGGGATGTACAGCCTCTTGACCAGGCGTCGGCGGGCCGCCTCGTCAATCTCCTGGGGCCGGTTGGTGGCTCCCACCACCAGCACGCGGTCCTCGGCCGCCGTCGACGCCCCGTCCAGCTGCACCAGGAACTCCGTCTTGATGCGGCGCGAGGCGTCGTGCTCCCCGTCCATCCGCTGGGACAGCAGCGAGTCGATCTCGTCGATGAAGATGACCGCCGGCTGGTGGCAGCGGGCGATGGAGAACAGGGCGCGCACCATCTTCTCGCCCTCGCCCACCCACTTGGAGGTCAGCGAGGACGCGCTGATGCTGAAGAAGGTTGCGCCTGACTGGCATGCAATGCACTTCCCTATCAGCGTCTTGCCCGTCCCCGGGGGCCCGAACAGCAGAATGCCCTTTGGTGGGCCGCGCAGCCCGGTGAATATGTCAGGCCGTAACATAGGCCAGACCACGATCTCCTTTATGGTGGCTTTGGCAAACTCCAGGCCGGCTATATCATCCCAGGCCACAGGAGGCCCGTGGTCCATGATCTCACCCATGATCAACTCTATTATCTTGGGCTCAAAGGTTCTCAGACGCTCATCCAGGAACTGAGGGTCTTGAGCGGAGGTCTGCGCGGCTTCGCCCTGCTCCTGCTCCTGTCTTGGAAGAGGCGACACAAATTTAGAACAGGTCCCTCGAGGCCTGTTGGCTCCGAGGGACTTTTTCATGGCACCTGCCAACCCAGGTGTCTGCCCTCTCTGGGGCTGATGGGGATGTTTTTTATGTTGCTCAACAATGAACTGCTCCCTGGCTGTTTTAAATGAAGTCCCAGCCTGGGGCTCAGTGTCCGAATGGCCACCCTGTGCTCCTCTTCCAACTTCCCTACAGCTATCGTCATTCGTGTGGTAGAAGTTCTTCCGTTTAGAAGGGTTAGAGGTGGGGAAAAAGACTGAAGAATGGCTGGTTGTGGTGCCAGCAGAGCTTGGATTTCCCTGGGGTTGAAATGAAGATGTCTGACCAAACGTATTCTGTGCTCGTGCTGGAGTGGGACTGAATGAACTGAAAATCCCCTCTGAGGTGCTTGGTCTCTCTGCAGCACCACCCAGTGGCTCAGCGGAGGATCTGCTACCCTCTGCTTTGTACACAGAGGATCCTGTGGCCTGGACTGATGGAGGTTGTGCCGCCTTACCTCTGGCAAAAAGAACAGACAGAGGAGTGCCTCTCCTGTCCTGTCCAACACATATGTTGACATCTGCTGGTGCCACAAGGGAAGGCTTTCCTCCGCCTGTCCCCGCCGCAAACATCTTCTTCACGCACGGCAGCTCCATCACATTCTCTGTGGTCAGGGAGGACACCCATTTATCGCTGTAGTTCCTCTGACTGCGGGCCAGGTGCAGTGCGCTCTCGGCGTAGTTGTTGAGCCCTGTGCGCGCATCGTCCGAGTCTACCACTGCAGCATAGCGCTCAGAGTATGTCCGGAGCATGCCGGTCGCGCAGGCCTGGGAGATCTGGGAGCTCGCCCATGCATACTGAATGGAAACCAAGTGCCCCCGATAGGCGTCTGCAGTCTGTTCAGGTGTACAGGTGCCAGAGGAAATATCAAAGGACCTCCTCTGCCACTCGGCCAAGTGTGCTTCACTCATGCTTGACCTGCTCGAACCTGTAAGAAGAGGACACAGGTTAAAAATGTATGACCTAGGGAAGAGTCTGGGAATAGGTTAAACACCTATCTATAAGGACTGGTTAGTATTGTAATACACAACAACACTATAATGGAGGTTATAACTTATACTATCATCATAGTCTAACCTCCTTGGTCATTACTACTATTAGCCAGGGAGCAATGGTACGGTACTGTAGTGCCTAGGCTGTTAACAATGCTGTGGTTGTAAGACAATACTGGCTAATTCAGGAAAATAATACTGATATAAACAACGTATTAACCAACCAACCAACCAACCAACCAACCAACCAACTAACCAACTAACAACGCGGCGCCAAATCAACTGTTAAACGTACCTAACCATGCTGTTAATAAACAATGTTGAGGCCTAGTTCCTGTCAAATAACCATGCAATGGATAATTCTTCCAAAGTTCCCGCCAGCTATTCAGTTGCGTAAAAGTAAATAGTCCAGTTCCGATTCACAATTAAAGTCCTTGGAAGTGCCCCATTCTTCTTGTACAATACATTTATCGTATTTTTTCACGTTTTGTAATACTTTGTGGTCGCGCGATTTTCAAACTAGTACTATATAAATTACAAATACAATATCTGAAAAGAAAACGAGACGTGGCCAGTTTTAGGCATGCTTCATTTATACACCAGGTTATCTCGGAGGGCGGATTTTGTGGATTAGGTTTATTTTGCGGATTAGGTTTATTTCATTTTCTTAGGAGAAATTAGAGAAACAAGTGAGAAAATAGTAACTTCATTTCATGATAGCCTCCTACTGAAGTTTCAAATTTTCTTACCAGGTGGTGTACTTTTTTGATTCTGATCCATTCAGGCATCGGGAGTAGAAGCAACTTTGAAGAATTAATATATAGATTGTCTGTACTACCATCTAGTGGCTGCGGTGGTTCAGAAAGCATAATGTTTACAATCAAATGGTTTCTGGGATTTGAAGTATTTTCATGTCGCTAGAATGTATTTAAAATATCACAATAAACGACGAAATGTATTTCAAAGAAATAATGTGCTAATAATTAAATATAAAACAAGCAGATTCGGTTTGTGCCGAGTTAAACTATTATTAGTCAACAAATTATATGCATTACGTATGAGTAAACTACACTACCCACAAGCAGAGCACACTGTGAATGCAGTCAATTTGCGATGACAGCAGCTGCTGAGCACAAGAGAATAAAGACTGTGGATACGTATGCAGCGTTATTACCACCATTGTCACGTCTAGCCAGTAGGCTATAGTGTATCCTATAATTCGTTGTTTATTATTTGTGTTTTTTGGGGCGATTGACGTACAGTAGGCCTAGTTAGTGGTCAAGCCGAAGAGAGGATCTAATGTCCAGACGCGGCCAGTTTCAGGACAGCAACCCGACAAGAACAGTCACACCCAAATCTTTGGAACTTCGTATGACCGAAGCTGTATCTGCCAAGCCACTTTAATAATATGTTTAAATGTGTATGTCATAGACTTAATGCTTATTAGCATTATCCAGACCCCCGAATTGTAGTTTTAAAGCTCCTTGGTAAAGCTCCACTGGATATGACTGACTCATCATCATGCACAAGACAGAAATGTCTGCGAAGATAACGTTTGCCAGTCTGCCTGCTGCAGTGCCAACCAGCCGGCCTCTAACTAACCAAGAGACAAAAGTTATATTTTAATCACGTTCACTCTCGGGTACTTAAGTATATCATGAATGCTCCTATGTATACTTTTGTAACTCGTGACGACAACAGCACAGTATATGCAGAAGTTTCCAAAATCCTTGTTGCAACTGGACAATGGAAGAGGCTAAAGAGAGACAATCCCAGGTTCAACTTAATCCTTGGTGAACGAAACAGATTGCCTTTTGGACGCCTAGGTAAACAGAAGTTACCTATACTATTGTTACAGTGTTAACGTGAAAGCAGAAACCGTCTCTATGTTTGTATAATTTGTATACAATGCTTGTCATGTGCAGTGTGATATGGACAGATTTGCGTACCACAAGGGGGCAGTCCTTACATCCTGTAAGAAGCTGTAACATGTTCTTTATCAACACCTGCAGGCCAGACAGTATATTACAGTAGGCTGTATTGTATGCTCGTTTGCTATAGGTCATGAACCTGGGCTGGTGCAACTGGTTAATTACTACCGAGGAGCAGACAAGCTTTGCCGAAAAGCATCCTTAGTCAAGTATGTTGTATAATCTTAAGAATATCTTCCTTATTTCACCTATTTGTCTGTGCATTTGTTGTGTACTTGCACTGCATGTAAATAATTAATAAGTAACATGACCCATGTCCTTCCTTGATATCACACAGGCTAATAAAGACCAGCCCGGAGCTCTCTGACAATAGTAACTGGTTCCCAGAATCCTACATCATCTATCCCACCAACCTGAACACCCCTGTTGCCCCAGCAGAGAATGGCATAAGCCATCTGAAGAGCAACCCCAAGACTGATGAACGGGAAGTTTTCTTAGCCTCCTATCACTCTAAACAAGAGAATGGAGAGGGAACAGTGTGGATAGCCAAGTCTTCTGCTGGAGCTAAAGGTAATCTATGTTCAAACGTTGATTGGTCTTATGTACAGTAGGCTTATTATTTGACATATATCAGGTGTAGTTGAATACATATTTAACACATTTACGGATCTATTATACATACATTTTCAATCACCACAGGAGCTGGAATATTGATATCCCATGATGCAAATCAGTTGCTGGAGTACATTGATAATCAGGGACAGGTTCACGTTATTCAGAAGTATCTGGAGAAACCTCTTCTTCTGGAGCCTGGTCATCGCAAGTTTGACATCAGGCAAGCTTAACCTACACTGGTACCACACATGTGCAACACACACCAGGTGACTGTGTTGTGGTGCTGAAATGTACTTTTGGGTGCCTCTGTACCTTTCAATGATGGTTCTTAAATATGGCGGTCGCTACTAGGGATGGGTTGCAAGAGGGATTTGGGGGTTCGCCATGTGATTAAAACATTTTGATATAATCTTAGAATTATTATTATTAATAATTATCTAGTTTTATTTGACTAGTTCTTAAATAAAAAATAGGCCTCCATACATTTTCTTAATATGTAATAAAGTGTTGGTGGTCATGGGTGAAGAAGTTGGGAGAACTGTCCTACAGGGTAATGTGTGTGTTGGTAGGAGCTGGGTGCTAGTGGACCACCAGTACAACATCTACTTGTACAGAGAGGGCGTGTTGCGGACATCCTCAGAGCCCTACAACAGCTCTGACCTCCAGGACATGACCAGCCACCTGACCAACCACTGCATCCAGAAGGAGCACTCCCATAACTACGGCCGATACGAAGAGGGAAACGAGATGTTCTTTGACGAGTTCAGGCAGTACCTGTTGACCACCCACAACATGGCAATGGAGACCACCATCTTACCTCAGATCAAGCAGATCATAAAGTACGCTCTAGTCTGTATGCATTGAAAGCCAGTTTCCTAGTCTACAGTCAAGAAAATGTGTGGTAGAATAGGTCAGAGGTCAAACCTTAATGTGTCTTACATTTCTCTTAGCTTCCTTGAGCTAGATGTCCATTCCCTGCCTGTACTTTAATACTAACCAATAAGTAATAGTACTTTCAAGTCGTTTTGATAAATTATCCTAGTTAACATGCATTAACGGCAGGGTTGGTCATTCTTGAGAACGCTTGCTAACTTTGAGCTCAAATCAAACAAACGCCCTTAGAAGGTCTGCCCCACACATTGAAATGCATTGCAAAGCTAAGGACATTGTTGTTGTAAGCGGCACTTTATTTGTGTTTCTATTTACGGAGCCAGGGCAGTTTAGAACACGCACAGAGAACGGTAAGGTATAGCGAAATGCGAGGAGATTGGTGAATTTGACAAAAGGTGTATTAGCTTACACTTACAATGTGTAAGTGTAAGCGTACAATAGCTGACTATAAAAATTATTATTAAATTGCCACACATGGTCTTCACATCCATTCTATAGGTATTGTTTGGTTTCTTTGGAGACAATGTAACAATCAATGGCTTTGCTGTTTTCTGTCTGTCCCAGGAGCTGTCTGACGTGCATTGAGCCGTCCATCAGCACTAGGCACCTGTCCTACCAAAGCTTCCAGCTTTTAGGCTTTGACTTCATGGTGGATGAGAACTTCAAGGTGTGGCTGATTGAGGTCAATGGAGCGCCAGCATGTGCACAGTAAGTATAGAGTTCAGTCCTTCAAGTGCATACGCACTGCTTCTGATCACAATGTGCAATCGAACAAAGTAATTGTTTTCTGGATGTTCTGAAATTGGATTTATGTACGGATAGCATCTCTTCAGACCGTATTTGCTCGTTTGTATGCTTCTTGCACACAGAGCCTGCCTTACACAGAAAATCCTTTTGAACATCCTCTTTGATAATGTGTTTTTTTTTTTTTTTTTTACTTGGAACCTTGTTTTCACAACGAACTTGCGAAAACACTGACATTCAAATGGATATTCTGCGTTAGCTATTCAGTTGAAGCATGTGTGGAATTGCCAATGCCCTCCCGTTGGTATTGATAAGGCTGTTTTTAGAGCGTATGAAAGCAAATGAATCCTCGTGTTCATCCCGTCCACCTCCAGGAAACTGTACCCAGAGCTTTGCCAAGGCATCGTGGACATAGCCGTCTCCAGTGTGTTTCCCCTGACCAGTGGGAGTGACCCGCCCTCCTCTCCGTATTCATCATCGCCGCCTTTTTCTACAATGACTAGCATCTCCTGCTCTTCTCCCAAGCTGAGGGGCCCTCTTCACGTGGGGCCATTCACCCGGCTTTAAATAACCCCTGTTGTCCTAAATCCTATTACGCCGCTCATCAGTTAAGTAATATTCCCAAGAAGTCTGTGTTCCCAAGAAGCCTACTATTCCCAAGAAGCCTGCATCTGCCTGTGTTTGTCTACTTCCTGATAGTAAGAGCCTGTCACATAACGCCATGGCAGCCTCAACATGACAGCCCAAGTGTATGAGCTGGAGACAGGGCCGTGGCAACCTCGTGTGATATGGTGGGGTGACATGGAGTAATCTGTAGAATGAGACTGCACTGAAACAACACATCAGCAAAGCGTCACGTGGTACGTAGCTGTAAATGGTGATGGGTGGATGCTCTAAAACAAAGACTGCACACTGGTTAGTGCCTTATACATATCCACCCATACTCTCTTAAGAAGATGAACACGGTGCGTATGTCATTTGAGGTTTCGGTTTGTTGGCCCAGTGATTCCAGTATGTCTGTGCTTGGTTTAGTCCCAGTTGGGGCAAACATTTTGGTCTTGTTGTTGTTACGGGGGGGGCATAAGCATGGATCTCTCAGTTGGGGGATGAACATCTTGTGTTGGGCAAGCATCCATCTACTGATTTATCCTTGACAAGACAACACATGGTTGCTTTAAATATAATAAGTCATATGAGCATGTATAGAATCCGATTAAGATGCTTTAGATTGACATTGTCAGAGGAGGAGCATGTTTGTAAAGCATGCGATTGGTGTGTGTGTCATGCAAGTATTGCACTCTCCAGACTGACATAGTACAAACCCTGATGTTTGTACTGTATATACTTATGTGTACATATTGCGTCTGTTTGTCATAGGAAGTAGAATGCAGTGTGGTCTATTTAATGTAGGCTATTGAAAGACTCCCTGAAATGGAATAATGGCTTGTGTATTAAGCAATATACTGTAGTTTTTAATAGAATTTAAATTCCATTCAGTTTTATTGTAATTTACATAATCACTTTTAGTTGATGCTCATACTTTGGTTTTTCCTTTTAGTGTCTATTACCAGGGAATTTTTGCATAATGTCAGAGAATTTGTTTCCTAGCTCCTCAACTTGTTGACCATAGCTGCTTTTCAATGTGTTTAATGTTCAGATTCACTAAATGTATCCAGTGCTAATGTTAATCATGAAGAAGTGTTTCTTCAACTTCCCATTACCTTGAAATTATATTTGGAATTTTTGTTATACATATTTGAGTTAGTTTTGTAAATTAATCAACTAACTACAGTAACTAATCTATAATGAAAACTGCAGTCTGGCACATTGATTTAATTGAAATCATTGTATATGTATTCATGAATATTATGAAGGACAAGCAAGAGTGACTATAATGAATAGCATCTATTTGATTTGCACAAGGAAATGTTACAGACTTGTAAGAGGAATAAGGCTAGACCGCAACTGTGATGTTTGATGGTTAAAAAATAAAAATGTGTTTCAATATGGTGATTGCAAATGTTACAGCAAGTGTTTGATGCTGTTCATTTAAAAATATAAATATACATTAGAAACAATCAGTATTTCTTAACAAAATGTCTTGAGTAATTTCTTTCAGTCAAATGGAAGGAGTGCCTTAGGCCCAATTGATTAACTAAAAACAAGTAAAACATTTCTGATTTTAAAATGTACCTTGATTGGTGTGAATATACATATATAATGTATATATGCTGTCATAGACCTGTTTCTTTTGAATATTTTTCAGACTTAAGATACTCTTGTATGTTTTTGCATGTCTGGTTTCTAAAATGGTTGGTATGTCATGTAATGGTCTTATGTCATGGATTCCTTCTCCGTACCAAAGATACAACATAGATACACTTCTTGCTGTTTAACTTTTGTTGTTTCGTTTTGTAGTTTGCTTTTTGATGTACTCAACAATCTAGTCTGAAGAATGTCTGCCCAGTTTGTTTTTTTTACCAAAGTCTTGCATGAAAATGTCAGTCTTTATCAGAAACAATCTTCTAGAATAAAACTAAAACCTGTTCATCTTTCTGGTGATTCATATGTTTATGCACATCATATCATGACATGTTTTATAGCAAGGTTATTCTGTATTATGTTTAGAATGGTGTAAAGAATCAGAATGTGCTAATCTTGATACAGGATGGTTTATGTTATAATAAACTGATATACAATATAATTTAAATAACAATGTTGGCCTGCTGTATGTGCATCTCCACTTATGTGAACCCCACAGCTGCATGGTTTTATGGTTTCAACATGGGTGTACCCTACTTTGATTGACAAACAACTGAAAACTACAGTCACCAGCTGTTCCTGCTGTATGTGAAAGACAAATAATAGAGCCAACCAAAATATGAATAATTTTAAACAATTAAATGACATCAAAATTGACCCCATAACCTACTACAAAAGACGATGAAATCCTAGCTTTCACAGGTTGAGAAGAAGATATAAAATCAACGTTCGTAATGTGACACTAATGCACATGCTTTGTGCTTCCCTGCCAAAAGAGGCCTATGAAATATTTATGAGCAGGCAGGCAACACGCTTAAGAGGTTGAGGCACCATTGCCTCTACACACACGCAGAGAGAGAGAGAGAGCTATGGGGACAGTAGAGATTAGCCTGAAATGTCCTGTATGCCAGGAACTCTTCACAGACCCTGCTACGCTACCGTGTGGACACAGCTTCTGCCTCACCTGTATCCGGCTCGTTTGGAACGCCGATGTCTCCGAGAACGGTCCGTTCTTTTGCCCAGAGTGTCAGATTTTACTTCCCTCAAGCCCCGCTCTGGAGGTAAATACCAAACTTCAGACCAAGGTAAATGCCTTTAGCGTCCACCAGCCGCTAGCCCCTGCACAACAGACGACTGTGACAGCTTTAAGCGGGACGTCATCAACACCCTCCGTCACAACTATCCACTGTGACCACTGCATAGAGGCGCCATCCGTGGCTGTAAGGACTTGTCTTACCTGCGATGCCTCACTGTGCCAGGCCCACGCCTCGCTCCATCAGCAGAGGGCAGCACTGAGGGAACACACGGTCCTGGAGGTGACAGTGGATCCCATGTCTCTGAAGTGCAGGGAGCACCGAGAGGAGCTGAAGCTCTTCTGTATGGAGGACATGGTCCCTGTGTGTTGTTTGTGTGCACTAGCTGGGCTACACAAGAACCACCCAGCTGTCCAGCTCCATGAAGCCTGTTCACATTTTAAGGTGACTCAGAGAATCGTTGTCAGGGGCAACACTGCCATACCTACATGTATATGTGGAACACATTCAACATTCATAGTCTAAAAAGTGAAATATTTCCATTTCGTAAGCTGGCACGTCAAATAACATTGGAATATGAGTACGCTGTAAACATAGTAGCTAAACATGGGTTGTTTTTGTATTATTGTTTCATAATGTAGGTTTCCATTGAGCTATTTGGTATTTTGTTATTGATCTGTATATCCATCCTTAGAACATTCTGGAGACCAGTATGAACCAGCTGCTGAAGAGGAAGAGTGAAATTCAGCATGCCATCGAGGACTTGGAGTCAATGTATACTCAGACAGTGGTACAACAAATAAAGCTGTTTAAAACGTTGACCACGTTTACCAAATAAGTAGAAAACCATACAATTACTACTAATTACTTCTTTCCTCCCAGACGTCGGCTGCAGACTCCAGGGAAAAGGTCTCAGACAAATACGGCAGGATCCGAGCTGTGTTGGATGGCGATGAGCGCCTGATGTTGCAGGTAATAAACACAGAGGAGGCGTTCATGACAGAGTGGCTGGAGGCACAGAGAAGACTTATGGAAGCCAACATTAATGAAGCAGACAACCTAAGAGACTCTTGCAAAACACTCCTCAAGGAAACCAACGAGCTACGATTCCTACAGGTAGGCTCACTGGCTCAATGGCCTTGTCACGGGAGATACACAAGGCTGTTGTTACTTTTGAGTTTAACGCATAACGTTCTTATGTTTAACAGCAAGCCACCGCACAAGATCTTTGGTGAGTGTATCATTTACAGTAACCACAGTTTTTTCATTTAATTGTATTATTATGCCCACTGAATTCCCCGAATATGAATTTTTATTGTCAAATGACTTTGACCTTAGCAAACCTTTGGATTTAGCACCTATCCAGGATGTAGACAAAGATCTGTGTGACCCTGAGAGATTGAGAACAGTGGAGAGACTGGTGGATGACCTGTCTGTGGCCTTGGCACAACATATTCCTCGGATGTGGTCATGTTAGTATACCTAATATTTAACAAGCGATAGTCACCCATCCTATAGAGTGGCATGCTGAAAGTGGGTGTTTATTTGCAGATCTAAGTTCTCCTACATTGGACACCAAGACAGCACACCCCATACTGGAGGTATCTGAGGACGGGAAACAGGTGTTATGGAGACGGGAGCCCCTTGATGAGGTGTCATGTTATGACTCCCAATACAGCGTCTTAGCTAAGGAATGTTTACCACCTGTCCAGCACTACTGGGAGGTCATTGTCCAGGACAAGCCCTACTGGATGATTGGTGTCACCACTGGACCAGTATCTGCAAAAGAAGGCCCAGCACAGACCAACCCTGACCTGGATATGAAAAAGACCTCCTGGTGCATTTACCATGGGGATGGACAGTACCTGGCTTGCCATGACACTCAGGAGGAACAGATAACATTTCAGGGGAAGCGAATCAGAAAGCTGGGTGTGTTGTCAGATCTCCAGAAGGGGAAGCTGTCATTTTATGATGCAGACACGCTAAACTTCTTGCACTCCTTCCCTGTGCAGTGTGCACAGACTCTCTACCCTGTGTTTAACCCTTGCAATTATGTGAATGGTCTGAACAGGCAACCTCTCACCCTGCTTTGCCTTAGAAACTGAGACTGGACTGCAAACACAGTTGATGATCCTGTGTTTGTACAGTGTGTCTGTGTAACAAAAACACAATCTACCTTTGTTAGACACATTTGATATTTTATTTTGACACTAGTTTGTTTATCCCATGCAGTACATTACATTAATAAAGTCCAATACATTAGAAAATAATATAATGGAATCTTTGGAAACTAATCAACACTTGCCCCACAGTAAGTATACTGTAAGTATACTTAGGCCTTAAGAGTCTGGAGGCCTGCTTTAATACAATAACATCCAACCTCTTCAAATTCTAAAAGGTGAAAGCAGCAATGTTTTATAATGCAGTGCCTTGCCTTAAAACTCAAGACTTGATTCATTGAGCCATACCGCCAGTTTATTTAACTCAATGAACAGTACAATGCAGAATGTGTGATATACACTATACTATACAGTCAGTGTCCTTGTTCATACATTCTATCATAGTATTGTAACTGGTACATTCTTTGCAATGACATATTAAAGTTACTGTACCCATTTTGACTATGGCAGGTGCATTAACATTTAGTTGAGCTCTGCAGTAAAAAGAAACTGCATTCATGTAAAATAACAATCAGATCTTCAGGTGAATGATTACTCTGTATGTACTGTATTATGGAAATCATGTATCCATGCTGACCACAACATGTAAAATCAGTTTATTCAATGAAGAGCAAATCACATTGGTTCTAACAGGCACTTGTCACCTATGGCAAATATAAAAAATACAACTCAACCACAAAAAGCGTGGGCATTGCTATTAGTGAACAGGTGCACCATGGATCTTTGAGTTGATCCAGTCCACAAACTGTGTGACCCGAGTGTAGACGCCTGGTTTCATTGCCCTGCCACACTTGTCCCCCCAGCTCACCAAGCCATAGATGAAATGAGTATGGTCCTGCTTACATGTTAGCGGCCCTCCAGAATCCCCCTGCAACATTGAGAAGAATGCAGTACATTTAAAGGTACATACTTTCTCTTGTTGTTGATACCAGCATTACAAACATACTGTTTTGCTTTAGATATGAGTGCAGCATGCCACTCATGTACATGCTAAGTAGCTTCCAATCAAACACTCCAGTTAGCTTTAGTATCACTATAAACGAGGATACTTAAAGGACTCATATAACTCCAATTTCAGGAGTGGCAGGGTAGGTCAGAGACTGGATTGATGCTTTCAGGGAGGCTGTTAGACACATTTAAAAGTAAGTATAGCCCTTTTCTGTCATTTTAGACAACACACATGCATTTGTTTTTATTGTCTTTAGGGCAATAATGAGGGCAACAATACAAGCAAAGTACTCTCTGTCTATCTAACACACATAGACACACAATCTCACTGCCCACTAACCTGGCAGGAATCCACTCCTCCCTGTAGGTAACCAGCACAAAACATGCTGATATCCAGGATGTTGCCATAAACCTTCCTATTAGAACATGTGTCCTGGTTGATCAGCATCACCTTGGCATCTAACAGTTGGTCAGAACCATACTCGGCTGTATCCAGAGAAAATTTAAAAAAAAAGAGGATATTTTGAGTGCAGGATGTACCAAGAGCTAGATGGCACTACACACACAGTATAAAAGCAATATTGAGAAAGTGCATGTGTTTCAGGGTAGTTCAGAGGGAGAATAGAGACAGGTCTTACATGACTCTGTTGATCCCCATCCAGAAATGGTACATTCCGTCCCATCAGGGAGGCTGGCATTGGGCAGACAGGCTGTCTTGACAAACTGGGTCTCATTGGCACATGTGCCATCTTTTCCTCTCAGCTTCAACAAAGCTTAAAAAGGGTATTTACAGTTTCACTCTAATACCTGGCCTAAAATCAGTGTTTCTTCATTAACGTAAGAGCATTTGAAATGTGAGCGTGAGAACTACCTATGTCATTGTAAACAGAATTAGGAGCCTCTCTGTAGGCCTCGTGTACAATGGCTCTCTCCACTTGTAGCGTTTGTTCTGTGTGCTCTGGCAGATTCAGGGAAAGTCCTCCCACAACAACGTGCATGACATTGTTTTTAGTACTGTTCAATATATAAAACATTACAATAAGTTATGATATTATAAGGTGATTCAGCAGACGCTTATCCAATGTGAGACACCCCTCAGTTTGCCTGGAAACCAGAGTACATACTGTATGTACCTCATGGTCCTCTCTACACCTCCCCCTGCAGAACTCACTGAATCTCATCTTCTCTACCCCTCACCTTACTGCCATGTGTTGTGCTGAGGATGGGTATTGGTGCTCTGGAGAGTAACACAGTAATATGTATACAGTAGACCAGGGCTGGGGAAACCTGGTCCTGAAGAGCCACTGTCTGGCATGTTTCAGATGTATCACTGCTCCAACACACTTGATTCTAATGAATGGGTCGTTAGAAGCCTGATAAGGACCCATTCATTAGAATCAGACTCCCCACCCCTGCCGTAGACTGTATGCCTGACATGCCATAAATGTAGTGGGATTATTACTTACATGCAGTGGCCAGCTGTCAGTACCCAACAGCTTTCAATAAGAACTCCTCCACAGATGTGCCTGTAAGTTTGGGCAGAGCCCTTGAGCTTCACTTGCAGGGAAACCTGCCAAGGCAGAGCCCCAGGGATAGTCTTAGCGCCGCCATAGATACGTTGGATCGCCCTCCTAGGCTGGGGTGATCCACATGTGGAGAACTGCGCAGGTGCTGGAGCAAGCGTTGTGATACTTAGCTGCTCAGTGGTATGCTCAGTTATAGGGACGGTTGGACGCACAGTTATAGGGACGGTTGGACGGACGGTTGGACGGACGGGGGGACGGATGGTTGGATGCACAGTTATAGGGACGGTTGGACTGACGGTTGGATGGATGGGGGGACGGATGGTTGGACGCACAGTTGGACGTGAAGTCAGCATTGAGGTCGGCTGCACGGTTGGTTCAGTAGTCTTAGGTGGGACAGGGTGAGTGGGTGTCACATCTGAAAATAAATACAACTATTGTTGCTGAACTCTTGCCATCACTGTAAGTAAGTAAGTAAATAAGTAAGTAAGTAAGTAAAGTTTATTTGTATAGCAATTTTCTCAGACAGAGGTCAAAAAGTGCTTCACAATATCAATAATGCATTCACAATCCAAACAGAAAAATACAGTGCAATTCACAATAGAAAAATCAAAAGTAAAACAGAAATGAATGCAGCAAACATGAAAAAGGATACAATACACAATAAAATAAGACTTTTGAGTACTGAAAAATGCTGACCTGTGGGCTTAGAGCAAGGAATCACATCACAGTAGTCCCACCGCACCTCAAAGCCTTTTCTGATGAAGCACCATGGCATTTTTTCTCCATCTGGGTTTCTAGATCAGAAAAAATGTGTGAGTGAGCCACAGGACCTTCATGGAAAAGCTAACCTGGAAAAGCTAACTATAGAAAAACTAACCTGCAGAAGTTGTGAGGTCCCAGTCCATCTTCGTTCACACTGGAGATGAAGGGATAGGATCCTCTGTCCAGAATAAGGTGTGAGTTCCAGTAGAGGCATTCCTTTCCGCTTTTCGTCTCACTTACGTTGCCTTGATATGATTCTCCATTGTCCACATAACAGTCATTAGGACCTAGTACATTTATCCAAGTCAGTATGCAAGCCCAGGTGAGCATAAACAAATCACAAATGTGCAACAAACAACATTTACCAACACGGCAAAATGACCCTCTAAACCCTGATGGGCAGGTGCAGTCAAAGTCCAAGTCATCTCGTACGCATGTTCCACCATTTTGACAGGGATTTGGAATGCACACGGACACTTTAGAAGAAAACACAAAGTATTTAAAACATATTTTGGGTTACTGACACTGATTATTCTAACTAGAAAGCATTTCACAGATATTTACCAGTTGATTACTGAATCCAAACAAGAAGGTGTTCTTTATTAGTTGATTACTGGATCTAAACTAGAAGATCTTTAGTAGGTCTTTACTGGATCTAAACTAGAAGGTCTTTAGTAGGTCTTTACTGAATCTAAACTAGAAGGTCTTTAGTAAGTCTTTACTGGATCTAAACTAGAAGATCTTTAGTAGGTATTTACTGGATCTAAACTAGAAGGTCTTTAGTAAGTCTTTATTGGATCTAAACTAGAAGGTCTTTAGTAAGTCTTTACTGGATCTAAACTAGAAGGTCTTTAGTAGGTCTTTACTGGATCTAAACTAGAAGGTCTTTAGTAAGTCTTTACTGGATCTAAACTAGAAGGTCTTTAGTAAGTTTTTACTGGATCTAAACTAGAAGGTCTTTAGTAGGTCTTTACTGGATCTAAACTAGAAGGTCTTTAGTAAGTTTTTACTGGATCTAAACTAGAAGGTCTTTAGTAGGTCTTTACTGGATCTAAACTAGAAGGTCTTTAGTAAGTTTTTACTGGATCTAAACTAGAAGGTCTTTAGTAAGTCTTTACTGGATCTAAACTAGAAGGTGTTTGATAGGTCTTTACCAGTTGATTACTGGATCTAAACTAGAAGGTGTTTGATAGGTCTTTACCAGTTGATTACTGGATCTAAACTAGAAGGTGTTTGATAGGTCTTTACCAGTTGATTGCTGGATATAAACTAGAAGGTGTTTGATAGGTCTTTACCAGTTGTGCAGTCTGGAGGCTGGAAGGGTTCCTTGCACTTGCACTCGTAGAATGGAGCGGTAGAGGTCACCACACATTCACCACGCTTACATCTACCTTTCTTACAGATCTTGGGTGCTGGAAAACATTGCAGGAAGGTCACAGAAACCAAATCAACTAGCTTGGTGTGAGGATAGAGGATGCTTTTCTTTCAAACCTTTCTCACACCTCCTGCCCTTGAAGCGTGAGGGACAGTCACATTTGAAGTGCTTTCTGCCCTTCATCTCGCACACCCCATGGTTGAGGCAGGGGTTTGGGTTGCATTGTCCTGGGATAAAAGGGGAAGTGATATGAGAATATTGGAATGCATGTGATTCCACAGTGTAAAAAAGTTGCATTGCAATCTATAAGAAGTGTCCCACCTTGTGGCTTCTGAAGTTCCAACACCCAGTCAGTGCTATCATCATCATCATCATCATCATCATCATCATTGCTGTGGTCATCTATGATCCGGAAGTATACATCTGAAATATGGAAAGTGTGATATATTATTATACAATATGTTTTCTCTTGTCCGTTGTGAGAGCTTTTTCCTCCACTTCAAGTACTTGCCTTCAATGATAGCCATATATCTTCCATGCTTCCTTCCTGGTCCAACTGCAGGTCCAAGACCATGACCATGTTCATGACCAAGACCATGTTCATGACCATGCCCTCCAGGTTCCTTCTGTTTGTCTCTTTTGGGTTTATCCAACTGAGCAATCAAAGGGTATTTTGAATCATTAGAACAAGTACAAGTGTACAAGTGTTTAAGTGACCGTCTCAGTAGATAACCATACATATAAACAGATGGCATACATCAAACTAAGAGAAAATAACCATAAAGCAGCATTTTATTCACAGCGAAACACATTTTCTAACATCAAGACATTGTAAATAACAGTCAGAGCTCCTGTATAAATGAACAGAGATGGTATATCCAACAGGATTAGTGGATCATACTCAGAATACATACATCAGCAGGTATGATGAGCACCGCTAAGAACAGAAGGCAGAAGAAGAGGAGCTTCATGGTGGCAGTGGATCAGGGGACTCCTGGAAGAGTGAGATTAGATGGCAATGGCTGACAGATCCCCCCTCCCCACTTTTTGCCGTGCTGACCTTTGTATTGGCATGGTACTGTATGTAGTGTCTTTGCTCTGCTGACTAGCATTATCGATCTGGACTGTTTTCTTGTGTGTTCTCATAATCCTAAATAAATTAGCATTATCATTTGCCAGCAAGGCAAATTTATAAACGCTGATGACACGCTGCAATAATTAAGTGCATGTCAAACCTGCAATATAATATTATTACGTTGTTTTAAGGGTAAAAAGCTAATCAAAACCAATGTGAATTCAACAGAAAGGCTCAGAGAGCATATTTACAGAGCTGGGAGATAATTATTTGTTTTAATATAGACTTTGGATTCATCTCTAGTGTGTGCAAATTAGGACACTCTTTGTGCTGTTAAATGATATTACATAATAAAAAACAAGTCAGAGACTGTTATATATATAGATACTGTATATAGATATATAAATTGCAAATTGTGTCGAGCATTGCCCTAAAATCAATGTTAACCCACTTCAACAATGAGTGGCTGCCAACTCTTTCTACCTCTATGCAGCTCCATATAATATGGAGTCCTTTTAGCACCCTGCACATTTTCAAGGACATTTGTTTAGTCACAATATAAACAAAGAGTTGGGCACTGTAGAGGTCCTGTTGATTTTGAGGGCAACTCTATTTTCCTTATCATAAAATAATGTGCTAAGCATTGCAACAAATCACAGAGCACTGGTAGTGGTAGGTGAGGGAGTGCTACAGATCACTATAGGATTGGAGTTGGTGCCATTGTGGTCATGCCCTGGGCACACAGCTAGGTGAAGGCTGTCTGTGAAGGTGCCTGCACAGAAAGAGAACAGCGGAGTCATAGTGTCTGCTCCAAGAAACGTCACCAACCCTGCAGGAAAACTACACAGCACTCCGATACGGCTGAAATGTTTTGTGACAGGCAGCTGATGGGGCACCCCTCCATGCCAGGCTGTATACTCCCCATCAAAAAACTCCACACACCAAGACTCGTTCCCCCGGCCCAGCCAGCAGTCCTCGGCATTGCCCTTGCGGGGGATGGTGGGATAGGTGAGGCCCAGTTCCCAGTAGGTCTTCCCGGTCACATCAAGTTCCCAGTAATGACGGCCACATTTGAAGCCCTGGAGGCTGATCACGTTGAGGGTGGTGTCAAAGCGTCCAGGAAGGTCTGGAAGCTCCTGCCAGGTGTCTGTATAGGTAGCGCTGTCTCCCTTGGGGGAGATGATGAGCTTGGGATGGGCAGAGTCAGGATCCAGACACACCTCGCTAGAATCTGTGGAAACATCAAGAAATTCAGCCAAGCAACCGTTACAGTAAAGCGGCATCATTTGTCAAATTAGCTGCCACTATGGTCACGAGATGTAACTGTAAAGTTTTGTTATATTTTTATGTAATAATTGTTTATAATATTATGCCACTTTCTGAGAAGTTTGTAGCTTTGTCCATTGCAGAGAGGCAAAAGCAGTAGAGTAACTCAGTATGAAAAGTACTAATTCATATATAAGTTACTTTAAACTGAATTTCCTGCAGTTTCACTGGGGCTTGCATGGGCAGAGCAATTCCATTAGTCCACAATTAGCAAGTTGATGTTATAGAAATGTTATCCTACGCAGCCGTAGCAGATCCTATTGGAGTTACTGGTGTGATAGTAAATGAACTAACAGCTCTCAATGAGTCTTTTAGTGACAGGAGTCTGGGAGTGGACAAAAAGAAGCAAATTATTGGTGAGGCTGATGATCTGATCGGCTTTGGCCTGATCCAGGGTGACACTACTGGGATCAGTCCTGTTCAACAGATCCACCACCCTGCAGAAGACAGACATGCAGCACACATCAATATACTGTATTACAGACATACTGTAGCTGTGGTCTCACACTGGGTCAATGCCTGTATTCCATACCTTTCAATGATGTCTGTGTCCTGCTGCACATGAGGGGGGAGGGGGGGAAGAGAGGCATACAGAGATTACAGTCAGGTTTGAAGCAACTCTGAAAGCAAAGTTGATCTCATATCACATCATTCATTTCACCTCGTTTAACAATTAATTACCAAGAAATGCTGCTGCTTGTGGACTAGTTCAACTTTAAGTCTCGCCAGGTCCTGCTCCATCTCCTGGAGAATAGAACAGTTCTTCTCCATGAGTCCGTCCAGAGCTGAGATGGCAGCCCTCTCCTCCATATCCAAATAGGTCAGGGCCAGTCTCAGATCCTCCTCCAAGTGCCTTTGGATCTCCTGGTACTTTCGAATGATGCTGTTCTTTATAACTAAATACTTTTTCTGAGTCAGGCAAGGGCACAATATACAGTAAATAGCAAGTTATACTGTACATGATTAAATACCCTGATGCACCAATGTTTAAATTAATCATGTTACAGTATTTAATACATTGGTTGGACCATGATCAAGGTTGACATACTGTTAACCACAAAATAACTGCATACTTCGCCTCCCAAGACCATCCTGATCTCGCAAGTTTCAGTTTGACTTCGCCTTAAGAATCAGTCTGGAGAGCTTGGAAATAATTGTGTTTCAGGCCGGTGAACCTAGTGTATGGACAATTATCGTTGTACGGGCATGGTTTAGGTGTGATGACTGCGATTTGAAAACAAAACAACTGCTTGGTCACGGGTTCATCCAATCACTTGCATTTTTTGAAAGTGCCTGCCGTTTTAAAACAGTTTCAATGGAGGGCTCCCCAGATGGATTTGTCTAACAGACACAGACATCTGGCATGTAAGGTTATTGCAAACTGGCAGAACCACTCCAAAATCAATTATGTTGCAGCCCTTATCTTATTTTCAGTGTACTGCATATTCTTAAATAGGCACTTATTTAAAATAGGTTACAATTAGTCAGGCAATGTTTTATATTTTTTCCTTTTAGGAAACATATGTATTATACTATTTTATATATTTATTGGAGCGCTATGATATTTTAAACATGAATATAAAATAAAACAACTATTGTCTATGTAAATGTTAGTGTGTGTGTGTGTGCGCGCCTGTATACACATTTGTTTTTGTCTGAAATGAGGGCGGTCTAGCATGACATCTAGTCGCAGAGAGTCAGTCACTTTAATATTTCCTAACAAAATGTTTCATTTATTTAGATAATTCGAGGTGTAGTCACTATAGTCAGTGGTAGCAAAGCAAAACAAATCCATTCTGCCTGCCAGTATACTGGCATGTGTCATGTGTATTTGTACAGACATGTGACCATGAGTGGCGATGATGTCACATTATAAAACAACACTATGCTGGTCAGCCTACCATGATTTCTGATTGCCGTGCACTCAGCTTCTTCAGTCTGTATTTCACAGCTTCCTTTTGCCACTTTAGAATCTCCTGCTGTTTTTCTAACATGTCCTGTGAAAAATGATTACAGATATATGGAATGCATATAGCAGGTACTGTATAGCAACAGCAGTGCTGGCGGATCAGGCCTGGTTCAGCAATAGGGACTATAGCAATAAGCAAAGACATTTACTCAAACATGTTGCTGGGGAAAACAGCCAGTGGATTTTAACCAGTTCCATGTCATTGTTCCCTTTCTATTGTTTAAAATGTTGCTTTTGGTAAAGGCAGCTGTATACTGTGAAGCATAGTGGGTTTGCTGTGACCTGCCACACTGGAAACTACAGTTGAACAGCTGTCACAAAGACCCTATCAGCAATCTTCAAATTCGTCATTGGTGACATTCCTGACTTCTTCACGTATACAATTTTGTACATAAGAACAAAAATAGTAAAGTCACAAAGTACCTTTATTCTGGCCTAAAGTGTTAACAACGTGATGTGTAAATGAACCCCTGAGGTAAAGGTAAATGTGGAGTCAACACTAAGCTATTTCAATCAGCACTAAAGGAATTACACACAATGTCCACTGAACAACTTGAACAATGTTTGGCAACATGTCTTTTTTATTATTTTAATATAAAACAAATTACCATATATCATGGGAAATGTCATTTTATACTGTAAAAGTGGCAGGACATTAATATGCCATTTGACATTAATATGCCATCTCATTCATATTTTTTAGGAAACCATATATCTGTCCCAGTTGTCAGGATAATGTTCATTAGCAGCTAATTCATAATGGTTTGAATACAATCAAACAAGAATGAAATCACACAATTGATTTATTTACCTCATAGTGAACTCAAGATGACTGAACAATTATATTTGTCTAAGAGGTAAACATAATACTACAGTATATTATGCCATCTTGAACCCATTAAACTAAATCCCATGCTATTTTTGTCTAGAGCTGATTATCTGTGTTTATCATGGAAGAAAAAGATAAAATAATGCAGACAGCGGATACCTTCGATATAGCCGAGGATCGTATTGTTTGTGGTGATTTAAAGCTTTATTTGCTTACTTTTCAATACAACAAATGGCAGTGTGTGTTTCATTTATAAAACAGTCATTTCAAATAGTTACTTCTTACATTATTATTTTTTTTATTGTACGTTACTGTTGATTGGATATGGCATTGAAATATGTTCATGAGATTAGTCTTTCAATTGCAAATAAAGGGAAAATGGAAAGTTTTATGAGTGCCTGAGAAAAAAGAGTTTTGTTTTCGCAGGGCCAGATATAATGGCATGTACAGCCGCTCAGGGATGCTGGGGGAAATAGAATGACAGTGAAGATGAGGTTGAATACTTTTCTTTATATTATATATCCACTAAAATAATAGGCATGGTCAGCTAACTGCATGCCTTGTGTCTTCTAATTGTAGGACTCATTGAGCCAATTCAATATCAACATTGGACTAAAATGGTTTCAGCCCAAGTAAGGAAAAGCTGAATACTAGTCAAGCAATGAGCATTTCATGTCATAAAGGGTGCCATGAGTTTCTACAATAATTACAATGTTCCACAGGAATCAACAGCAACAAATAGCAGGAAGAAACAAGCAATAACAAAAGAAAGGAAAGCAGTTCCATTCGAAGCAAAGCAATTAAAACAAGCGCAGTCAAAAATAATATTCTAAACTTAATATTCATTCTTTGTCATTTTTGAACATTGGAGAGATTCCCGTTTCTTGTTTCTTGTGCAAGTCTATCGCTACCTGGACAAACCATTCAGGTCACAATCTCGGGAAGAGTTAGGAGTCTGTTTCACTGCTTACTCAATTATGTCAGGGGAACAAACAAACTAACAAAAAAAATAACATAAAACCTACATCTAGGTTACAGTAGGTAGCATTCAGTATTATTCATGCTGCTCTGACTGCTAGAAGAGCTTGGCCTTCTTTTTCATGTCGTTGCGTTTCCAGAGGGGAAGCCTGTCAAACTCCTGGATCTCCATTCCAAAGATGTCAAAGAACGTTTCAGGCGCTAAGTGGCGCTAGAAATGAGAAGAAAGGTGGACAAAACAAAGGAGGGGGGAGGGGGGGAGGGGTGGTCGTGGTTAGCATTAAAGCCACAAATGGGGACACTGCAAAAAATCCACTAAGAAGCAGTGGATACAGCACATTCCGCCACTATAGTAGTGTTTGTGTAACATCTAATTTACACAATAGTAGACAATCCAGTATCAATTGTGGGCGGTTGTATGGACAACTGATACCTCAAGTCTGGTCCTGTCCACTTCCCTGGGCAGTTTAGCTCTCGCTCTACTGGTTATCATGAGCATTTCATAGGGATATACCTTCAGAAGGAGACACTTGTCAGTTAAGTAGGTCAAACCCAAACCCCCGTCAAGCCTCAGATATCAGGAGACATAGGAAAAGACAGAAATATTAAATGCTGTTGTTTTTCCTCTTGTAACACTAAGAGGGGCAGTGTGCGAGAGGGGGACGAATGTGGGTGAGGGTTGTTAAAGAGGTAAATACAGGTTCTGAGGGAAATTCAAGGCACTGAAAAGGTGCAACACTACTTTGATGCAAACGTGTGCATTTGATTAGCTGAAGGAAAAACAATGTGGAAAACAAATATCTGAAGAGCTATACTTTGTGAATAGGAACAGCTAATGTATGAAGTGCGATAAATGCAGTATAGGTTGTTCTGGAAAGCCAATGACCTAAAACCTTCACAAGTGACTTCAACAGGAGGAGCTGTCCAAACAATACGTAGCTAACAACTGTAATTTCAACTGAAATGCTCCATAATAAGCAACTAGAAGGCCTCTGAACAACTCATATCCACGTGGTAATGTATACTTTTTTACATTGAACTGATATGAGTTGTTTGGATGACAATCTTGGGTTGGATTCTCTACTGTATGCTGCATACAGTATCCAGCCACTGTATAGGTCAAAGCTATGGAGATGAGCATGGAGAAGCCAGCATGCTAAGCGCTAGGGTGACTCAGCAGCTCCTAAGCAGCATGCTTCTTTCACCTCCAGTAAGATCCTAGAGTATACTGTCTGCTACCCCATCCAACGTCCCCATGGAAATACATGGCTACCATTGTATTAACTAGTGTTTTGTATTATATTTGTCTGGCCACGTTTCTTTACTGAATTGTTTAATTAATTTGGTCTTGTAGGTCTTCTAATGTAAACGTACTGTATTTGAACCATAATGTTACCTAAGAAGTATAAACTATGTGTCGTATCTGACGAGGTTGCTATCAGTACAAGAAGAAGGAGATACTTGCTTTTGGTTCCAACATATTAGGCATAGATACTCCCCTGTCCATCCTTGCAAGTGCTGCACGGCCATCCTTAATGTGCTATTAAAGAATAAAACATACACACATGTAATATAGTGGAACTGGACTGGGTGAAAGGCATGAATATCTCCACCATCATTTGTAATGGGTGGAGTCAATTATTGGGATTCCTTTTCCTATATGGATCATATTTTGGGTTCGTGAAACTGCATTTTAAAAAGTGACGCAGATGAGACATTTAGCTGGACTGAAAACATTTATAAACAACAGACAAAACGAGAGGCAATGATCGTACAGGACAGTGGTTAGTGTCCAGCAATTGCCGTGCTTCAGCACAGTGGGTGTTTGCTACCTATACTGTACAAGGCCTTCAAGCACCCTGCACTGCATTAAGTTGCATTAAGGTGACAATAATTAATAACAGTGATGCAAGCATTTAGCAAGAGTGGAAGAGGGCCAGTCAGGGAAGGATGTTTCTTGCAACACACTGAGCAAGCAAACACAGTATTGTAGGCAAGGTGAGGGGCATGCCATGTAAATAAGCAGAAATGAGAGACATACCTGGAACTCTGCAGGACAAAATGGGAACAAAAGAATGAAACTCACAGTTAATGGTTTGTCAGTCAAATCCCCTACCAGGCGGTCTACGACACTACACTATCTGTCGATATTTCTGACCAGATATTACAATGTTTATATATATTCATGTTGACATTTGTATGGGTTGCTCAGCATTGAGGCTACACAATGCTAGTGGAGCTAGAAGGTAAAGTGTCCCTATTTCGAGTGGCTTACCTCTTCCTCCCCCACACATGTCTCCATAACTGCTATACTGGGTGAAATCGGTGGATTGGGGCTGCAGGAATTCAGACACAATGGGTTTTGTTGTTTGTTGACATTGGTGTATGTGTAAACATACAGTAAACAAGCTATGCATGTCAGTATCGAACCAGTTTTGAAGTACTTTTGTTTACTGTAGCTTCTCTTACCCGATGTAGCCCATTTCTTCCATATCCAGGTAGAGAGTTTGTTTTGGTTGGAGATGTTGGATCTGAAATTATATATATTAGGTAGATTTAATAGATTTAATAATAACAAATCATTTTAGGTGCTTTTTAGGGTACTCAAAGATACGTTAATTAGCATGTTTATTGCAAACAGGCAGCTGCCAAGTAGCCTAAAGTACATTCAATTGCTTTTTGTGAGTGCAAGGCAGATCTACGACCTACTGTAATGGAGATACAATTCTGCTTGAAAAATGTAGTGTCATTTACAATACATTTATTTAAATTTAAATTTATTTAAATTTGCATCTGTGTTCTAATTCCTAGGGATGCCAAGTAGTTTCAATTGCATTCTGTTTGCAATTGTGCTACAAAACAACCACTTGATATGCCAACCGAATTAAAATGGTTTTACTAAGGAGCATTTCAACCTCCAAACAGTGAAATGAGAGAACGATCCAGTTGGATTCCATCCCTGACAAGCACAAGAAGCTCCAAAGAAAGCGATTCCCCAAGCACACTCTATCATCGCTCAATATATATATAATATATATATATATAATGTCCGCCCCTTACTAAATGTAAGACGGGGTAATGTGGTAGTGTGGCGATGGCGTTGGTGTTGTACCCGCGTCACAGATGGAGTGCTTGGGGTCGTAGCGCTGGGCGGAAAGGCTACGGGCATGGCGCTCCCTGTTCTGCTCCTTCTCCAACTCCTCCTTCAGAATCATCTTCCCCAAACCAGACTGCATCTACACGAGAGCACGCAAACACCCATTAATACACGCACACACACGCACGCACACGCACACGCACGCACACACACGCACGCACACGCACACACACATCTGGGGCTTGTTCTACCTTGTTGTAATGTTCCTCTTGGAGCTGCTTTCGTTTCAAAGTCTCATCCTCGTCCTCTTCTCTGGATCGCAACCTCCCCTCCAACCCTACGGGTACACAGCCCCGAAGATGATGGAACACACACACACACACACACAGTCCACACATTTCACTACTGCGGACCCGATCCAATACTCCGCCGATAATGACACTGCTTGTGCGAACATGATGTATGGCGTATCAACAGCTACTGCAGAGTTTGTTGCAGCGCTGCAGAGCTGCGAGGAACGCACGCGTTCTATGGACAAACCGGTGGGAGGACACAAATGTGAGACAGAGTTGACGAGACAGTTGACAGGTGACACACAAGAGGAGGAGAGACCCGGGCCGTGTAGCTTCCCGTGGCGGCTACAGCCGTTTGATTGGTCGTCTGATACACAGAGCAGCACGATGTCAAAGACAGACAGACAAAAGTCGGTTTGAAGTCAGTCTCAGTGACCTCTGTCCAGGCCATTTGTGGCAGCATTTGGTATAGCTAACACACAGTAAAAGAGCCCTGAAGAAATGAAGCCATTTAATGGTGGCTACCGCAAGCAGCAAAAAAGCACTACAGGAGCAACAGGAGCCATTCAGCGCTTCTACACTGCACAAGCAAACCATTCCAACATTAACCCCTGAAGCAGTACAGTGAATGCAGGGAAGAAGCAGAGATGCATTTAAGCTTTTAAAGGGGGTAGAAAATGGTTAGCGTGGTGAGGTGTAATGTGTGCTATGGTCCACTAGGGGTAGCAGTGCAAGCATGGTCTTTAGGCGCCTACTATACCTAAAACAGCGAGTGAGTAGGGCCAAAGGTCGCCCTCACTCTGTGTGCTGTCGTCCGTAGAGGGTGCATGGGCAGCAGGGAAGGTGGCGGATCTGATGATGTCATCAGAGGACTTGCTTTGGGGCCCTATGGCAGCTGTATCTAGGTTGGTAACCATGGTAACTGATCTATCAGTGTGTGGGCCAGGGCCTCAAGTACAAGTAGATATTCCAGTCTTATTTGATAGTCAGGATCCCTGTCTACATGTCTACAGCACAATCAATGACTGTCCTAACAAGTCATTTTTGAAAGCATCTTCGGTTGTCTTATTGAAACCGTTGACCATGTCCAGCAGCTTGAAATGCACTTTCAAAATATCTCATTTGGATTCTGATTTCATTTGGGAAAATGCAGAATCAAAACCAGTTTGTGCATAATTGTAAACAAGTGTGGTTTTCATTTCCACACAGAAGCGCAGCATTAGGAGACTGTGTGTAAGGCTATGGGGCTTGTGATGCATAGAAGGAGGCTGGTGAGCAGACAGAAGGGTTAAAGGGTTAAAGAGAGACTTCAAACAGCGCTACTCAGACACTGGGGGTGAGGACATGATTACACAGACACATACTAAGACACTTTGTCTTGAAGTTACAACATGGAACATTCTACTAGATCAACATTACATGGCCATCTGTTTCAATATGTATAGGTCAGTATTAACTATACTAAAGATAAATGTCAGTTACCGTGCTGTTTGTAGATGGGTGGTTTTCTGTAGATGTTACTCCCCTGATCTGAAACCAATCAAATAAAACATAGATTATATCCTATATAAACGTATATTACAAACTATAATCCGTAAAGCCGTAATCCGCAGATCATTATTTGTTAACATCAGAATTACAGATTCATGAAATGAATAAAAGCATCCAGCGTGCAACACGGGTTGGTCCAATGGGTACAAAAACACAGTGACTAGCTAATGCATCCCTATCCCTCTCTCTATGCATGACACACACATACAGTACATACAGACTACACAAGGTGCTGGGGAGGAGGGGGTGATATGAGATACTGTGGCAGAGATACATGTAGGCCATGTACGGTGACACAAGAGACAGACACAGAGTACCGTAAGATAGAGAGCGGCCGGGGTGGCAGTGACAGGGTGCGCTCCGTGTCCTACCTGGGAGGTGGAAATGTTTAGGGGTCAAACAGAGAGGCGGAGTGACGGGACGGCTGTCTGGCCTGAGGGGGAGGGGGGAGTTCCGGCCGCTTGGCGGGTCAGTGCCTCCTCCAGCGAGAAGAATGGAGAACAGAGCAGGTGTAAGCAGGGAGACCTGAGGGGAGCCATGGGGCTTACACACTCTGAACGGGTCTAACTGCTGCAGGGTGTGGCAGGGCGTGACCATGGAGACTGCTTGTCTAACAGTACACTAGCAGGTCACCTCCATATACGTCATTGGTGTCAAGTCTGAATGCAGAATGCATACAAGTCCATATCGTTAGTGTCATGGTCTCAGGTGTAAAGGCAGAATAAAATTGTGATTTTATTCAAACTATTCTATTTCAATGTATTCATAAATAATGGACATTTCTCAAAATATCCATTCAAAATGAAAGTCAATAAAATAGTGACTTGTCTCAGAGTCCCTCGTCATCTTAAATCTTAACGAGCCAGATGCCAGCCAGAGGTTTTGATGGTTAAATATGAATAATAACACAATATTGTGCAGTCCACTGCACAATATACAGTATAATAGACTTCAGAGGATGAGTTGACTACGAGCATGCAGTAGAACAACATCAGAAGCAAGATTCGAGCTAATTTCAGGAAGTTTCTGTTAACACTAATCCCAATTATGCACCTCAAACTGGAGGTTGGGGACTCTTATCTAATCATGCAAAGCCATTCACGTTCCAAAGTTAATGAAAATGTATGTCATATATGGCATGAAGCATTAAAACATGTAACAAGCATGCAAGGCTGGTAAAGCTTCAAGAAACAAACAATAACTAACAACAGAAAGTCTTCAGGATCGGAAGACAGGGTTTAGTTAGTAAACTAGTTAGTAAGTTAGTGTTAGTAACCTATTAGGTCGCATGGCTGTGTGTGCATTCAGGACACAAGCCGAGTGCAGGCTCTGGGTGGTCTCGGCTATGCGTCTTTCTTTAGAAAGGACGGATTCAGCGACTCCACGGGTGACATGATGCCAGTCTCAGCCGTCCATCCACCAAGGTGGACATGGATTATGGGATGTCAGAGGGGACATTCGGGGGAGGTTGACGATGGAGGTGACATCTTGCCCAAGAGGTGCAGCGGAGGGCAGCGAAGATGGAGTAGCATGGGGGCCCTTACCTTGGCTATGGGGGAGGAAGTGGTGTCTGAATGGGGAGGTGGGGCGGGAGTCAATATTTCTGGAGCCCACACTGTTACTGCAGAGAGAGGAGCAGGGCTTCTGCATGCCTGTCAGAGCCTCTGCAGGTGGGGGTGGGGGCCAGAGGTCATGGGGTGGGCACCCCGGCATCACGAAACATGGGGGGCGGGTGTCAGAAGGGGGGACAGACGTTGAGAGGGTGAGGGACAAAAAAAAAAGAAGGAAGATATACAGGAAGGTAGAGAAATGTACAGCAGAGGAACTTAAAGCCACCTGAAGAGTTTGAGGACTAATGGTCAGAAGAAATCATACAAAATAAACACCTACAAGTTAGTTAGGTTTATAAAGTATTTTCTGCTTTTTAGCAGTAAAATGAAAAATTATCATGATCATAAACATATATATATTAATATATATATCATATTATAATTATATATAAACTTTTACAGTTTATGAATACCAATTGGAGGAATTCCCTCCAATTGGTCCAAGTGTCTATTGATAAACATTGTAACCATTGTAACCAGGGGGCTCAATGGGGTTCTAAAAAGACTACAAGGGGAAGTGAACTAAACCAGACTATGTCACCCAACCTGAGGCATGCAGGGTCCGACAACAATAACAGGCAGAGGGGCAACTCCGTTTATTTGAACCACTTACATGTCTACATTGCTACCTGAAAGAATGGTTGTGAGCTCTCTTTCTCTCTCTCTCTCTCTCTCTCTCTCTCTCTCTCTCTCTCTCTCTCTCACACACACACACACACTTACCTGGCCTGTGGAAATGCTGGGGTGACCGTGACAAGGTAGGTGTGTAACCATGGCGATTGTAAATCGGTGATCCTATGGAGCCCTGGCTGGTGGACCGCTGGAGCATGCGTTCTCTCCTGTCAGACCCCTGAAGGAAGAGACACACACATACAGCTCCTGAAGGCAGACATACACATACAGCTCCTTAAGAGACATACAGCTCCTGAAGACACACACACACACATACAGCTCCTTAAGAGACATACAGCTCCTGAAGACACACACACAGACACACATACAGCTCCTTAAGAGACATACAGCTCCTGAAGACACACACACATACAGCTCCTTAAGAGACATACAGCTCCTGAAGGCAGACATACACATACAGCTCCTAAAGAGACACACTTACAGCTCCTAAAGAGACACACACACATACAACTCCTAAAGAGACATACAGCTCCTGAAGACACACACACACACATACAGCTCCTTAAGAGACATACAGCTCCTGAAGACACACACACATACAGCTCCTTAAGAGACATACAGCTCCTGAAGGCAGACATACACATACAGCTC
This sequence comes from Amblyopsis rosae, assembly GCA_025399935.1. NCBI lineage: Eukaryota > Metazoa > Chordata > Actinopteri > Percopsiformes > Amblyopsidae > Amblyopsis > Amblyopsis rosae. Next base: position 4,540,960 of record JAODTR010000007.1, on the reverse strand, counting down.
CTAAAGAGACACACTTACAGCTCCTAAAGAGACACACACACATACAACTTCTAAAGAGACATACAGCTCCTGAAGACACACACACACACACACACACACATACAGCTCCTTAAGAGACATACAGCTCCTGAAGGCAGACACACAAACAGCTCCTAAAGAGACACACACATATACAGCTCCTGAAGAGACACACACAAACAGCTCCTCACTCACCAGCACCAGGGTTTACACATTGCACAGTGATTAAATGACGTGGCCTCACCTCTCCAGTAGGTGTAGGTGACATGTTCCTGAGGGACTGGAGGAAAAAACAATGTGGCTTTCATTAGAATTGCGTTGTTTGTATTTGAAGTCTAGCCTGACTTGAAGATGTAGGTTTCTTGTTGTCAAAAGTAGAATCATACCCAGCAGTCTTTTGACTGCACAATACTTTTGCAGTTGCAAATCAGCACTAATCAGCGAAAACGTAACAAGACTGTGATGTTACTGGGCCATAGGTGAGATTGTGGCGTCACTAGCCAGGTATACAGATGGCCTACCTCTCTACTGCTGACCTACTAAAACTTTATGGACGTCATCTAGTGTACACTGCAGGTGTTCTACTCTGTGTGTGGTGCACACGTCTGCCCTTCATCATCGTCGTGGTGAAGGATGACATGTCTCACCTTGTCGTCTGGCATCGGGGATCGCTCTCTCCTGGCAGTGTAGAGCTACGATGGACATAAGAGTAATTCAGAAATGCAGCGGTTTAAAGCAACGGATGCAACGAAACAGTTTAATGTTTAAGTTATGCTTAAAGGTGTAGTCAGGGATGCTGGAGAAAGACAAACAAAGCTTGTTGATATTTGATCTGGATCAAAACAAAAACACCTCTACCTTCAATGCCACATGGGGCTCCCTCTAGAGCCCCCCCCCACCCACACACACACACACACATTGGACATTCCAAGGCTGGGACACAGTTGTGTATGCACCACTTTGTTTGTGTTGCCATTTAGTGTGTAGGAACACCTAATTATTCCTTTCAGGCGGCTGACGGACCATGAGCAGACATCCGCTGAATATGACGCTTACAGTCAGTGACTCCACCTTTAAGCTCTTGTATCATATTCATCCACAATCCATATTTATTTATATAAAACCTTTTTGTTGCATACAGTATTTCCATGTAATATCCTGTGAACATTTAAATTTAAAGGCCAATTTGATGCCCTTTTCCAACATAATTTTACTGTAGCAATACTCTCTGACTGAAAGTGAGATGATAAGGTCACTCAGATATGAGAGGAATAGAGGCTAAATTAAATTGAAAAATAAATCCAGTCCTTTCAGACAACACAATTGACCGCACAATATGACCTTCAGAATGCATCATTATTACTCATATTGTACAAGTGGACTATATTTGAATGCTGGATGCTACTTACACATAAGAAACAACTGATATAGTGCGCAGCAGCACAGATGTAGCGCTGCAGTAGGCGCACATCAAAGCAAAGCATGCAGAGGTCTGTGTTTTACCTCGCCCACACTCTCTCTCCTCTCCTGCCTCTCATCCAGGGACGTGGTGTACATGGGTTCATAGGTAATAAGGTCGGGGCGCTCAATGTCATAAATGGCTTTGACTTTAGGAATGGCAGCTAGGTCTCTGTAATCGAGTATCTCATTGTCTACTTTTGCCTATGGAGACACAAATGTACAGAGTTACCTATTGTAGGTTGCTAACAAGGGTCACTTTGCTAAACAGTGTCTTTATTGCTGTGCAGATGATAAAGGTGCACTCTGTGAATGGTTTGAAGTCAGATGGCACATGCCCCTCCCACACTTGAGTGCTGATCAGACTGCACTTCTCTCTACCCCTCCCCTTACGGAGCTGTCCTCTACTCCCTCTCCTACAGCCACGTGCACGACTTTCAGGTTTCATAAACATAAACAGAAATGTGTCTCTGGGGTCTGTGCTGCAACACAATAAAGGAGTATACATTTAAACTGTAAAGGGATAAGAAAATATAGCTGAATAAATACGACATATATAAGTAAATAACACAGCTAATGACTAAAGAATAGTGAGTAGGGCAGCATGGAGACATAACAACACGTGTGTTTTCTACAGGGTGAAGAATTACACGTGTGACAGCACACGTACATAGATGGTGTGACCCGGTGAGCCAGGTATGCTTGAACCAGGTCGGGAACAAATACTCTCGGATGACGACCTCGTAGGCTGAGGAAGGGAGCACAAAGGGTGGTTTAAATGGAGGGGCCTGATCTACACAGCCATTACACTGTGGGTTGTTATTATTGAAGAAACCAAATGATATATGCATGTACTGTATATATATATTCTGGGTCATGTCTATTGGATCTCAACAACCACACACTGTAAGCTTATCACATAGTATCTTCACAACTGTGTCATTCATTTGCACATTTGCAAAGTGAATGAAGGTCTATATACAGTGACATGTTCCTATCAACCTTAATGCCTATTAATGGGGAATGAACTGTTTGGATGGCAACTCTCCTGAATTTGCTGAATTAAATGAGATTTCCCCTAACGGATAAATGAGATAGATTTCATTACAATTGCTTTTTAAACTTTGCTTAGACAGTTTGCTTCTACCATGCATCTTCAATATGAGCTGGGCAAGGGTGATTTAAGACAGACTTGATGGTTCTGTATGACACACAGAGAAGGCACTGCAAGCTCTCCAGCAGATGGCAGCATACAGTACATCATGTCCCACGTACATGGTGGACAGGATGATGCCATCTCAATAGCGATAGCGAATACAGTACCTGCCTTTCTGTTTTATGGAGGAGTAAGAGGGACGGGGCCAATAGCTGTGGAGGAAGGGAGAGGGGGGCGTTCACAGCACATCACACAGTGTCTCTCACAGACACAGCTCACACAGGTATAAGGGCCAGACACCTCTACATGTCAGCAGGCATGGAACATATATATATATGGACACGCACACACTGCACACGCGCGCACACACACACACACACTACACACGCACTCAGACCAACAAAAAGGGTATTGGTTGGTTAATTTAGATGTTATGTAGGGAGAAGGCAGGGCTTGTGTCTACTGTAGGCCCTGACACATCCTGAGTCCAAATCTGCTGAGGTTACTGCACCAACTGACCGAAAGGTGGCATGCTGCCCCATTATTCCTACCCGTTCTCTGTGTCTGTCTTCTGTTCTAGTAGTGTTTTTACAGCCAGGATGCCACACTGTTGATCCTGAGGAGAGAGACAGAGTATGTCTTAAAGATAATAACATTCATAATAATAATAATAATAATAATAATAGATTTTATTTCAGGTTGCATTTTAAAACACTCTTACAGTGTAAATAGGCAAATATAAAGATTTATATAAAACATGTGGCTAAGATCTACTATTATAAACATTTGACTAAGGCAGGAATACACATTTTAGAAACAAGATACAGTTAAATTACAAAGATTTGTCAAATATATACCAAATAAAAAATTAAAGAATAACACATAATTGTAGGGAAGGCGAGAGTCAAGTGAGAGTGGAACAAAGGGTTAAATGTTATAGGTAACTTTGAAGAGATGGGTTTTGAGGAGTTTAGCAAATGACTGTGGTAGCATGTCAAACAGTATTTGCAGGGGAAGGGCGTTGTGGAGGCTGGGGGTAAAGCAGCTGAAGGCTGTACAGTACCCCTTTAAATATATGTTTTACTTACTTGTACTATATGTATTTTTGATATTTATATTTTTCTATTCACATTTACAGTGTTTTTATCAGAATGTGCAGTTGTCACTTAATTTCCCCCGCGGCTTACACTGTATATGTATATATACTATACTGTAACTCCAATTCCAGACTCAAATTGAGGACTGTCCCTTTAACTTGGTGGCTGGCTGGTTGTCTATTCCAAACTGGTACTGTACTTCAAATAATGTTGCATAATGCATTATACAACATACATTACATCATCAGGTGATCTCTCACCTTGCAGATACATCTCTTCGCCTTCTGTGAACATCTGGTTGCATCTGCTGCATCGTGCGCAGCTTGGGTGGTAGTACTTATCTCCTGCCTAGGATCATTACAACATTAGCATCACACAGGAAGTGGCAGCAATAGCAGCCTTATTGTTCCAGAGGTTGACCAGTAACCTGAAGTGCATGTCATGTGTATACAATGGTACTGGTAGTGTACTGGTCATTAAGGCAGTATGACTACATTTACTATATACAGTAAATTACAGTAACATCAAATGAGTTTAATAAGTAGGCAAAATGGCCTGTCTAATATAATATACAACACATATGTTTACTATTCCAACTGACAAGAGGCCACTCAGAGATATCCAGCCACAGCCTCACATTTGCATTCAACATTGGGCTGCAGGTCAACAAAATGAACTATCAATACAACAAGATGAATACATTTTCAACCATAGTACAAATACTGTAACAAGCGAGAGCTTGACATGAACTTGATGTCTGATGACATTAATTTGTGTAGATTTTCTTTGCATAACAGCTCAATGTAAGATAATATGCAAAGGCATATATGGATAGAATGGGTGTTTGACCTAGGTCCCGGCAAAGTGATTATACTATCAGACAGTCTGTGAGACTATAGCCTCACTGATGTACTAGCTGCCAAAACCTTGTACTATAGTCATAAAGACCAGTCTTAGCAGTGGATTATTGTAAGCCTGGCTGGTCACCCCTGACATTATTATACCATTAAATGACACAAATAACTGATTGGATTACTGACTACAGACAAGCAAGCATTTAGCATTCGCAAATAACAAGATGCCATACTGACATTTATGTATATAAGAAGTATTATTGTTAGCTCAAATGTAATTTATTGTAAATACACATCATGTTGTTACTGTATGTCTATTTTCACTTATGTGCGTGCATGTGTGTGTGTGTGTGCGTGTGTGTGTGTGGTGCGTGCTGGTATGCGTGTGTGGTGCGTGTGTGCATGCTTGTGTATGCATCTACTGCAGGCCTATATTTATGTTCAATAAAGGAAACTGGAAGGACTCTGTCTAAGAATCTTTTTCACTTGGATAGATGTCAGCATCTACAGTATGCGGCTATATGCTGAGGAGATTGCACCAGAGATTATTCAACTACACACTTCACTATTTTGCTGCATGCAACATCCTGCCACAGAATTTGGAAGCAAAATGTAAAAGTTCCAGTTACAGCCAGATAATTGTAAATCTAATCATGTGCCAACGGCAATTGTGACAAAATAAAGCATAATGTTATTGTAATATAATATAGTAATGTTAGTGTTATACTATATATTAAGCATAATGTTATTGTAATTTAATATAGTAATGTTAATGTTATACTATATATTAAGCATAATGTTATTGTAATTTAATATAGTAATGTTAATGTTAGAATATATAATAAGCATAATGTTATTGTAATATATTATAGTAATGTTAATGTTAGAATATATATTAAGCATAATGTTATTGTAATATAATATAGTAAATATTAATGTTATACTATATATTAAGCATAATGTTATTGTAATATAATATAGCAATATTAATTTTATACTATATAATAATATGGACATCTCAAATCATACTGCGAGCAAACAGACTTACCTTACGGCGGATTCATACACACAAGTGCAACATTTGTGTTTCTGTTTAAAGAGCCATATTTCAACACCCTGTGCAGAAGCACAGTGGTAGAGGGCTGCTCATAGGCTCTTGTGGCCAGAGGGGAGGGAGTCATGTGCTTCTGATGACTACCTTACCTCTAGCACCTTCCCTGTGATGAACTGATGACACGCCTCACACTGGACACCAAAATGGATCTGGTAGTCCTTCTCACAGTAGGGGGCGCCATCCCTAGTATATGGGAAAACACATTGATAAATACCTTACCTTTATTCAGTGATATTTTGGCAGATTAAATAGATTGTATTGAGTCTATAGAAGTCTAGCCGATGTAATATTGCTTACTTGCTGATGTACTCCCCAGTAAGGACTTTGCCACAGGCCTTACATTTGAAACACCCTAGATGCCACTGTCTGTCCAGTGCCAGGAGAGCTTGTCCATTCTTAATGTCTCTACCACAGCCGGCACAGTCTATAAAAGTACACGCAGGCAACGATGGGACTTCCCAGCAAAAGGGAGCGGTTGTCTTGACCGCTTGAAGGTGGGACAGTAATAAACTGGAAAAACACTGAACTGCAACACAATGCTACCACTGACATTTGTTTTAGGCAAGACAAACATACTGTTATAGTAGGGTAAACACAGCCATAGCGAATACAATTAATACTGGGTCCATTTAATTTACAGTAATGCCAATACTTTTTAATCAGAATACCGACACTCAGTTGTATTAGCTAGATATTACTATTATAATATCTTTAAAAAAAGAATTAAGATCTCATAATAATGTTTGAATCACAAACGAGTTTTAGTAGTTCACACCCCATACACTAGAGGGCGACAGAGGTTAAGGTAAACATATTTTCAGTTCCAAAAGCATCATCTATGAAATTAACATCCGAGGTTCTAAAAGCTTAACAGTTTTGCTTCAAACAAACAATCTCTCTGTTATAAGGATAATATTTATCTTTTATCAGGATCAGAGCAACTGAGCGCACACAAGGATCCACTGGAGACTAATGATGATGACGTGAGGAGAATCAGCATGCTTTATTTATAGGTGACCTCGTCTGAAAGAAAGGCCAATGGGAAGAGAGAAACGAGAGAGGAGATAAGAAGAGAAGAGATGGAGGAGGTGGAGCTTTGAGGACTGCACATTCTGCACTCCAAAAGAATAGAAATGTGTGGTTATGCATAATTTAGCAGCGCCTGTCTTTGTGTTATTAATAAAGGAGCGTGGCCGTGATGCTGGGTATACACAGAGGGAATCTTTGAGTGATGCCCCTCCATCCTTCAACCAGAAAGCAGATGCATTATGGGAGAGCTCGGAGCTTCAAACCAAAACAACATTTACTGTATATAATGCAGGTTTCAACCACAAGGACAATTATGGGCACAAATGAAGGACTATCCCTTTCAAAGTTACAGTTCTAGCTAGCTAGGCTACCTTTCTTATGGACCACAGCTCCTACGTTTTCCATGTCGAAACTCCCCTGTGTACTTACTGCTAGAGCCGAGGATGTCCTTGGGACCTGGAGACATAGGCTGGACACAGTACTGACACAGGCAATCCTTGCCATTGAAGGTCACCCTGTCCCCGGCGGGAAAAGGCCGCCTGCAGGAGAGCACGCATCAACATTACATCAGACGCCAACAAGACAGCATGATATTTTACCCTGTATCCTGGTGGGGAACGCTGTTCTAATGCAAGTAGACTGCAGGTCAGTGTGTTGGGGCAGAAGGCGGTCAGGCCATGGATGTGTGGGTGTTCGGCAGCTCTGCTTCACTGAGGAGGGCATTTATAAAAATTATGCAGAGGTGTCGCAATGCACTTGTCTTTTGGAGCTCTGGAGGCGGAATAAATGTCAGCTAAAGATCACTGTTGCACTGATCTCTATGGGATTCAATTTAACCCCATGAGCCTCCTGGCCTCACCTCAATCAGCAATGACAATGCAGGTGTAGAACACTGACCTCTACAGGCTGTGTTCATAACAAGCAAACCATAATAGTCATCCCCAAGCCAACACTGCTCAGTGCTCATTGTGCTCAACACTTTATTAAAACAACATGGTAAAAAGAAGGGGTCTTACTTGCAGATGGTGCAGACAAAACATGCAGGGTGGTAGGTCTTGCCGAGAGCAGTGACCACCTCCCCCTCCACAAAGTCCCCACAGCCGTTACAGCGGGTGCCGTGCATGCGCTGGTAGTCCAGGGTGCACAGATAGTCTCCATTCTTCATGAAGAAGCCCCCCTGGGCCAGGTCACAGCCGCAAACTGTACGAGGCATGGTGACAGCTCGGGTCAGGCGCTCAGTATTCCAATCCATAAGTAATTTGTGTTTCCACAATATAGCTCTATGGTCTCTCCAGGTATCAATGTACATTTAAAGGCTTGTATGCCTCTGGTACACTGACTGGTTCACTGAATGCATGAAATGGAGGCCAACTATAAAAAAAAGAAATTTAAAAGCCACTCTAAATTATTTAGTGATGCTCAGCAATTTGCATAAAACTTGCTTTCATTTACCTCCTCCAGCATTAAATCAGTACATATGTCTTTATAATTCAACTATTTTGAAATAGAGGGCTAGTTGGTTAGTAGACATGGATTTCTCACTCCAATAAGTGTAGAGAATAATTGCTACTGTAATGTAGCAACAATTCCACAATTAGACCAGGAAATGGCCTTGGTCTTTATAGCATTTAATACTACCTATTTAACTAATAGCCATACACGGTGCTTCCTTCAATTCAAACATAACCTTGTCATCTACTCAAACATGAAGGACTTGTCACAGCAAAGGTAAAAAATAAACTAAACGATGAAGACTACTTTAATGTAGCCTTGATACCAAAAACTCTAATATACAATGAAACTTTAACTATAAAATATTAAGCACTGAACAACAACATAACCTTTAACCTTTTCAACTACCTTGTCAGCAACCAGAGTGCTTAATTTAATACTTGAAATCTTGTTGTTTATCACCTTTTAATCTGCTTTCTTTGTGTCTGCCAATGGGTTGGAGGTAATAATTGTTTAGGCTCTATGTGCGTTGCAAGGCATTGCTCCTTCCAGATTAAAGTAAACTGAAGATCTCACTTCAATCATAAGATTAATGTTATTGTATTATTTTATACTATCTATCTATCTATCTATCTATCGATCGATCTATGTGTGCGTGCGTGTGTGTGTGCGTGTGTGTGTGTCACGATTCGCGGCCGGTCCAGCACAGGAGAGGGCCAGGCGGAGACTTCAGCACCGGACAGTGCTCCCAGCACGTCTTCGGCTCCCGATTAGCCACACCACCGCTTCCTGGGCGGCGGTTTAAGAGGCATTCCTTCCCAGCACCTGTTGCCAGTTCGTTGCCTTCTTCCCAG
>JAODTR010000007.1:4513257-4531828 GCA_025399935.1 Amblyopsis rosae | reverse complement strand
GTGTAGGACGGCCGGAGAGACTGCCCACATCCCCAGTGCCTCACGCCCTCACGTGCGATCAGGCAGATTGCCGCCAGACCGGTGACTCCGGGGTGGGGGTGTGGGTTATTGTTCATGTTTCGTTGTTTCACGTCCTGTGCATGTTTTCTGTTCGATGTCTGGTTACGTGACAGTATATGCCTTTTGTTTAAGTTTTGTTTTTGAGTTTGTATTTGCTGTTTGAGTTCTTTTCAGTTGAATTAAAGGACAAGCCGTGGGGCTTGTTGCTTTTCCGGCATTTTCTGTTGTTTTTCGTTCATTTGCACTCGACTCACCACCCCAGCGTTACATAATTGTTAGTAGTAGTACAGTTATACATTACTTTAATATGTTCTGCTACAAGCCTATATTAAAATACTATCAAATAATAATATGGCTGTTATTCTTCTACCACCTCTGGGGATAGTGGGGGTCACGAGTCTCTGGCACTGTTATTTGGGGGGTCGTGACCTGAAAAGTTTGAGATCCCCTGCTAGGCTGTAGTACCACCTGCCGGCACACGTCAGGCTGCTTCAATCCTAGAGTCAGACCCTGCCCCCCTGGTTGCAATTATGGTTGCAACCGTTATTATATAGTCCTATGGTTGCAACAGGCGACGCCATATTGCCATCATAGTCAAGGAATAGTGCAGAACTCACTCTGACGTCAAATGATAAAAGGAAGCAAATGTATTTAGTCAGATTTGAGTTAATAATTTAGACTTACCAACAGAAGCCAAGGCTGGACCTATTTGTTGTTTTCATCTGTAATTTCTATCATGGACCATGGTCAGATCCGCAAGCAAGTAAAAGTATAAGCAAGTTGCCTATACATGTTCAAGGGTGCTGGCAATAGTATCGCTCACCGGCGCCACTGAACCTGCTGTTTCATCATGCCATGCTAAAAAAAATATGTTTTTTTTCAGTCTCAACATTTTGTAATTGCTTCTTTCTATATATACTGTATTAAGATACATATAATAATTTAAACATATTTATTAATTAGTTACCGGGTCCAGTTGGTAAATCACATTTATCAGAGAATTTATGTTAGACCCGACCCAGACAAACCCTCAAAGTTGGATCCGACTCAGAAAGTTGGACCCGACTCAGAATTTCAGGTCTCGGAGGACCCGTGAAGACCTCCATGCACTAGAGTATAAGCTAAAATGGCTAAGCCTAATGTATATGTAATGCATATTTTGTGTAGGCTTTGTCATATCATTCAATGGCAATAGTCGACAATAGTTTCACCAATGAGCTGTATAATTTCAAGTTTTACACGGCTGAAAAGTTTACTCCAAAGGTAAAGTAAAATATAAATACACCTACTACAAAATATAAACAAAAATAGCCAGATATGTAGCAGTGGCAACATAAAGTGATTGAATAGCTGGTGTTGGCCAGCATAACGGAATGTATGAATGTGCTTTTAAGATTCAAGGGTGGAGCAGATTTGAATGGTTTCAACAAAAACAGGATAAACAAGTGATCCGTCCTGCAGACATGCCAACCATAACAGCGGACCACAGGGAGGAATGAATAGATTATGCCACACTTTATAAGAGCGGAGTTAGAGAAATGAGCTTCTGACCACAAGGTTACAGATGTGGAGCCCGCCCAGACTGACTGCAAATATAGATTGGCAAGCTCTTCTCACTCTCTCTCTCTTAACAAACCAGATGACCTTAAACAGGCTCTGTACACTGTTGGATGCACCTATAGACTGAGATACAATGTTGCTGCATACCTATTTTTTTAATTGTTCAAATATTTTCTATTTACATTTAACTAAATCTGAGTATAAAGCCCATAAATCAACGTATTTCCTTATGTAACATCCCAAGAGCATACACGTCTGGAATAGGCCACTCGTGCCATGCCTGTGAGCAAGAATTACGGTAGGATTACTAATGGAAGGCCTCTGATACTGAGGTCAAAGCTGATGGTCTTGCGATACAGAAAGGAATGGCAGGTCTGTGAGGCTAAGAGCAATGTAATGGCAGATGCTGGCCAGATGGCTGAGTGTGTTTCCGCTGACGATAAAAGAATAGCACTGGTAGCGGCAGAGTGGAGGGTCCATTTTTTTAACTTTCCGTAAATCTGAAAGAAGAGAAATCCTTGTTGCCATTGTTCTTGACCATAACTGTTACTTCAGAACATGAACATATGTGTATTGTTTATACAGAAATCCTTCTGATGTGTTCAGAATTGCCTTTGTGGTAGAAAACAACATTACAAAAGTGTTTTGTTTTGAAACTCAGAATACATGCCACTTTCATATATGTGCTGAGTGGCTGGCACTCCCATATGCTCGTCCCAAATAGTCAATAGTCTCACATAGGTCTCCATCACTTCCTTTTATCAATTACACCTACTGTATGCCCCTATGTATGTAAAACATTCAAAGATGTCACAGTCGAGGTGTGTACTTTCAATTTGGCCTAAAATATCTGGTAGATACAAAACTAGTTTTAACTTCTTCTCAGATATTTAAACTCTGGAATACTGCTTCTTTTAGAATTAACGTAGAAGTGTTAGACTTTGCTGACAGAAATAATAAATAAGAAAGTAAAAGTGTAAAAAGAAACTAGATAAATATGGCCTGTTAAACGCTAGGCTCCATCGATCTCCTCCAGTAGCCAGGGAGTTCCATACAGCTGCAGTGCCCACATCAATGGCAGCAGGGAGTTGAAAGCCACTGTGCTACCAGTAGCTACTCTAAGAAGGGGCGTGTCAAACAGGCTGTGGGCTGGCCTATAAAACCATGATGTTTCCACAGTTCCAACATATTTAATCATATAGCTAGAAAAACAATCATCCCTGTAATATAATGACAAATTCAGTATGATATATCATGATAGCTATGAAGGTTTCTATATAGCTGGAAATAAGTATTTCTGATTGTATAGGAACAGCTTTAGGGTTTTCATCTTTATCTGCAGAAGGCCTGAGGATTTGTTAAATATGGATAAAGTACAAGATCACCTGATGTAATAAAAACTGCTCAGCTTGAACAATGTAATCACATTCAGCCAGACATCAGACTAAATAGTCTATAGGCCTACTCAACATACAAAACCAGTGAAAAGTAGTAATCATTGTAACTCTGTTGCTTTTTATTTGGTCACTATAGCCAGGGTAGGTTTTCTATGTAATGTAATGTAATAATTTAGGGTAGCCTACATGACAAAGCCCATGTCATAATATAATTTGCATCCACGTGTCAAGCTTTCTAGTAGCCTATACAGTGCACTATACAGGCATATAGGCTAATATATGTATATTCTCCTGTTGTAACACCACCAATGAGTCTCAGCAATATTATAAGGAAGACTATTACAAACGGGTTTTGTAATTTACACCTATGCAAACGAAACACGTATATGCTTTTCAATTAAACCGACTTCTTCAACAATATGAACTTCTGGGCTGTGCAGCGCTGCAGCAGTAGCAGAGAGGCTGCAGCCTACTTTTCGCTATGAACCGGCGTAACCTAGTTATTATAATAACAGTGTCATTACCACAGCCCGATAGTCCCGAAAGACGACTCAAATAGGCTAAGGCTATCCTCTCTATGCAAAAATCAAGATCCCAAGGAGATACTTTTTATCTGCTTATGTATCGAGATGAAGCATTCTGCGACAAAAGACACTCACCTCTAGCAGACATGCCGGGTAGGTATCGCTACTGAAGATCCGTATTTCTTTAGCGTGAATTCGTGGATCTCCGTTTTAAAAGGATCAGCACCGATAGTCGGACTTAATGCGGAAGGCCTATTGTTAACGTGGTTAATAATTAGGTATTATACGAGGGTAATATACGGCCTGCGTTTGGTAGACTAGAACAGACTGCGCGATGGAGACCACTTTATAGCGACAGGGCGTGTCCTGGAACAAACAGCGCATCCCCGTTATTTTCCTACAAGTTTTTAAGACATCGCGCCATTAATCGTTTAGGCTACTTTAGCAGTCAATACAATGCCTATTACAAATATGAGGCTTGGTTGATAACAAGAATCTGTTCGCTATATCCGGGTAGACAGTGAGTTTTTTTAAATGTGCCATTAGGCTACCATATTGTATGTGGGGATTTTGCTGAATATGATAATAAAGTCAACAGTAAAATTAATACACGTTTAGGGCTAGGCTATATAGTAAATGTAGATGTGACTCTTTGAAGAAAACAATCTGCTGCAAATGTATTTACAAGCCAGTTGAATAGCTGACTTTGAAATATTATTCGAAATAAATGGAGCCTGTTTGCTATAGTACCCCATATTAATATGTGTTATGACATATGCCTGAAATTCAGATAACCTATTTGAATCTAATAGCCTATGTGAATGTATGAATTGGCATTTCATTGTAACTTTTATAAGTATGAGTTTTAAAACTATATGGTATTAAAAAAACGTCTTGGTCTAATTATTCGTTTAATATTGTTCATAATGAAATTAATTGATTATTGTCTCTAATTGAAACCTATCGCCTTTGTATTTGCTCCATCTGGTGGTCACATTTAGCAGTCCTTGGCCATGTAAGTGCCACGGTGTCCAAAGGCGAACGTTACGTTGTGCAATAGACGTCTTGTTTACAGTTGTTGTAACAGGCCCAAGTCCTGTATAGCTGGTAGCATTTTATATGTTTATTGCTTGGATTTACATTTTCATCTCAAGGGTCGGTTTATGAAACCTCCAATCTGGATCGAGGCAGTAGAAATAGGAAGAAGAAGATAGAGGAATTCTCTAGGTCTTCTCGGGAGAAACTGGTTCAGTCGAAGAACAAAATGTTCTCCAAATTCACATCTATTCTCCAGCACGCAGTGGAAGCGGTGAGTTGTGTGTTATTGTTATTACAAATTGGTTGTATCACAAATATAGCTTTATCGGGCAGTAAAGGTTCGCGTAACGTCCACTGTACCGAGTGTTAGCTACATGGCTAGCGAATTAGCGTAAGATAACATTGGCGTTGTGTGTTTTGTCGTGTTATGTGTAGTGTACATGCTATTATATAATGTTGAATTGACGTCGCTGTTTGGAATAATCATGCCATTATTATATTATTTTACAATACCCACCACACCTGCTACAGTAAACAAGACAGTTACGTATAATTAAACGATCAAATATTGCTCTCATCCAAGACAAGCTACGGTACGGCGGTGAGCTAACGTTGTAGCTTGTCTGTCTCAACCAGCTGGAGTCTTGAGGAAATAATGCTATTTGTGGTTGATGGTGAACAGAGATTATAACTTGTTTCATCATAGTGTCAATGTGGTGGTTTGTGAGAACTAAGTGGAATAAACGTGTGATGTGCAATGTAATGTCTTAAGTAGACGAGCCTCATGACAAAGTTTTAAGATGACTGGATAATTAATATAAACTCTTATTGTAGAATTGTTTTAAGATTATTTAGTAAATGCGATACAAATGACTAGTTCACCAGATTCAAGAATCACTAGAACTAGTAAGCGTTTTATTTGAAATAGTTTGGAACTAGACTGGCTTGAATTATTTCCACTACGTTCACTGATGCGTTAGCCTAGGGTACACGCATGAATTGACCCAGAATCATTGGATTAGAAATAATTTCTTTACTGACTGATCTTCCAAACCAAAGTATAATTTAATGCACTGATTTTGATTGGCCACTGTTCTTTTCCAGCTTGCCCCCTCATTGCCGTTGCAGGAGGACTTTGTCTTCCACTGGAAGGCTATTACACATTATTACATAGAGACTTCTGGTAAGGAAATGTTTTGCAGCTTGAAATACAGTGCTTTTTCAGTGATCTATTTACATAGGCTTGTTTCTAATAGACCTGTTTTGCTACAGCAGACACCAACATGTATTCCCCTAGTACAAAGTGATATTGACATATAATGTCGGTGTGTTTCCCTGTCTAGATGACAAAGCTCCTGTCACAGACACAAACATCCCTTCCCACCTGGAGCAGATGCTGGACATCCTGACCCAGGAGGAAGAGGAGCGGGAGTCTGGAGAGACGGGTCCCTGCATGGAGTATCTCCTGCACCATAAGATCCTAGAGACCCTCTACACCTTGAGCAAGGCCGATGTAAGGCATCCCTAGTTGTTTCCTGCTGCCAAAAGCGCATGCTGCAACTGTAAAAGACATAGCATTCTAACCGGGTATGTCGCCCCTCCAGTAGTTAGTGGTGATGGTGGTAGTAATCTAGTGGTGGTGTTGTCGTCAGTGTCCTCCAGGGATGAAGCAGCAGGTGTTGACATTCTACACAAAGCTGCTGGGCCGAATTCGCCAACCCCTCCTCCCCCACATCAATGTCCACAGACCTGTGCAGGTGAAGACCCAAAGCGTATTAGCAGGGCTTCAGCTGCCTGTTTATCTGTCTGTGCATGTCGCTCGACTAACACGTTGTGTCAGATGTATTGTCGTATGTAACACGCTCTCTCCCATCAGAAACTGATCCGCCTATGTGGGGAGGTGCTGGCCGCTCCCACCGAAAACGAGGAGATCCAATTCCTCTGCATAGTCTGTGCCAAACTGAAGCAGGACCCATACCTGGTCAACTTCTTCCTTGAGGTGCGTCGCTATGACAACAGGATAGAGACATTTAGAGGAAAAGAAGAGGCCAAGTGAATGTTAGACTAGTGGAAGAACGAACTTAAAAGGATTGCAGTTGAACTACTATTGTCCTTCTGGGCTCCAGAGTGCTACTGAATTGGTAGCACTCTGTCTGAAGTCTGAATCTTTAAGTTTGAATGTTAAATTAAAGGTTTCCTCAGAACGCTAGATGTTAGATTCTTCATTTATGCACACATAATCCCAATCAGAACGGTATTAACCCGACCTAAAAGCTGTAGTTGAGCCAAATGCTGCTGAGCACACTGTTTGACCACCCCGTGTTTTGCTTTAACTCTCAGAACAAGGTGAAGAGGCCTGAGACGAGGAGTGGCGGCGCGTGTGGGGGCACCAGAGCCAACCTGACAGCCCCAGACACAGGCCAAGCCCAGGCAGAGGAGCAGGCTCAACCCCCAGAGGAGCCCCAGGCTGCGGCAGGTGCTGGTGGCTACAGCAGCTCTAGTCCCAGTCTCCTCCCCCGCACCACCACCACCACCAACAACAACAGCGGCAGCAACAGCAACTATAACCTGGTTACCTCCTTGCTCAACCTCACCAGGAGCCCGGTAAGAGATCCCTGTGGCGGCAAATAGTGATTTGGTTGGTTCTTGTCCTGTTCCATGCATTTAATTCTCTCCTCCCCTCCCCTCCCCTGCCCTTCTGTCCCCTCAGGATGGCAGAGTGGTGGTAAAGGCGTGCGAGGGTCTAATGCTGCTGGTCAGTCTACCAGAGCCCGCCGCTGCCAAGTGTCTCACAGAGAACTCGGGGCTCTGTGAGCTGCTGGCTGACAGGTTGTCGGCCTTCTACAAGGCCCTGCCCCAGTCCATGGAT
The DNA here is from genome assembly GCA_025399935.1 of Amblyopsis rosae. NCBI lineage: Eukaryota > Metazoa > Chordata > Actinopteri > Percopsiformes > Amblyopsidae > Amblyopsis > Amblyopsis rosae. Next base: position 4,524,380 of record JAODTR010000007.1, on the reverse strand, counting down.
CCCCTGGACATTGAGACGGTGGAGTCAGTCAACTGGGGGTACGCTTGGTGTCTTCACTGTTTCAGCCCTGAACATTCATCCAAGCACCGGAGTTGTGTGGCGAGACGCTGTCGATCAACCGACGTGGTGCTGTTTCTGGTGCGTGACCGCTCTGCCCTTCCCTTTTTCAGTCTGGACGTGTACAACCTGAAGGAGGATGCTGCGGTGTTCACAGGAAAGAGGCCTCTCATTTCCTTCCTCTCGTGGCTTGACTACTGTGACCAGCTCATCAAGGAGGCTCAGCAGGTGCGTGCCAGGACTGCTGACTCACGCACGCTGCAACTTGCGGTGTTTTGATGCATCGCGCCTGGAAGTTAATTCTGTATATTTAAGCCTGTTGTTTTGTCCAGATGGCAGCTGTGGCTATGGCCAAAGCAGTGAGGGAACGATTCTTTGTGACGGTGATGGAGCCACAGCTCATGCAGACGTGGGTGCCTCCATTAATTCGAATGAACTGTGAATGTTCACACTCCACTACATACAAGCACGTAGTCAAAACCTTTTGACCTGTGTTGCTAAAGACAAGTAGTTAATCGAAACTCCCTTCAACGCAAGCTATGCACATGTTCTTATACCATTTAATAATCAAATAAACAAAAATAGTAAGCATGGGGAGTTTTTTCTTTTATAATGAATATAAAGACATAAGGGAAAGGTGGTGGGACTGTTATTGCTACCTACGCCTATGTACAGTATAAGTAAAAAAAAAAAAATATATATATATAACCACACTTTGGGGAAAATATATGTAGATTTGATTGATTATATATGAGGAAATAAAATAACAAATGCGCTTTACGTGTGTATGGGTGCGTGCGTGCAGGTCCGAGGTGGGCATCCTGACCTCCACAGCACTGCTGAACAGGATCATCCGGCAGGTGACGTCGCCGGCTCTGCTCCAGGAGATGGTTTACTTCCTGCTGGGGGAGGAGCAAGAGCCAGAGACGCTGGCCACCATTGGCCAACGCCCTCTCAGACGCAGACTCATAGAGCACTGTGACCACCTATCAGACGAGGTGCACCATACATTTGGGGCATTGTCAACACATCAGGGACACCTTGAGGAAATGTTACCCCATTGACAGTGCATGGAGTTTCAGCCCAGGCTCTTTTTTTACACACCACCATCTGAAACCGTTTTGATAAGGGCACGCGCTTTAAAATAATACTTGGCATGTGATTGGACGAGACCGTGAACCAGCAGAGGCAGTTGTTGAATCAAACCCGTTGGGAGAAGAGTGAGGACATATTTTCCGTTGAGCCGTTCTATGCTTTCCTACTACATTCTAGGCTAATAAAACAGATTCTATTGCATCATGTACCTTACCCTCTTTAGGAACTTCCATTGTTGTTTTAGAATCGCTGTCTGAAGCTCACAAGCTCAGGGAGGTCTCACAAGGTTACAGACAGTTGCATGCACATTCAGCTCATGCCACGCAGTTAAATGGCAGTAGAGCTGCTCCATCCATGGCTCGTCCACCTTCCAGTGTGAACAGCGACCTCCGGATGCTAACATCCTCCCCTCCCATTCCCAGATCAGCATCATGACGCTGCGTCTGTTTGAGCATCTGATCCAGAAGCCCAACCAGCACATCCTATACAGCCTGGTGCTACGTAGCCTGGAGGAGAGGAACTACCTGGAGAACAAGCCCCAGGAGGAGAGGGAGCCCCTGGAGAACGGCCAGCCCCACGACGCTGTGTAAGGGCCTGCATCTGCCCCCGTCCCACCCCCACCCTCCCCTCCACACACACACACACACACACAAACCCCCCTGCCTGAGCCCCGGAGAGCTCTCCTCCCACAGATGTCAATAAAGTCAATGCATCAACTATCTGTGTGCTCTGTCAACCTGCAGCTTACCCCTAAAGCGTGGCTGTTGTCTTTGTTGCAATGGTTTTCTTTGATTAAATGACTAACATATTAACCTGGCAGTACCATGAGCTACATAACCGTAAACCATACACGGCGTACAAATCCGGTGTTTTACTAAAGCACACTGCATTGAGTACAATGTAGCATTGAGGATGCTCAATGTGGCCCATGACAGTAATGGAATCCACCGCCAATTTTCTGAGTCTTGGCACCCAGACCACTAGACTGTATTGCCTCCATTTACAGTCTTTCACTTTGTAAGAGGCGTAATGATTAATGTTATGAATGAATGTTATTGACTCACATGACGAGGATGAAAGTCATTCACACCTTTAAGATGCCAGCAGAAAATGTCTAATTTCTGGTAGCATATTTGCTACCAGACAAGTAAATGCAATGTTGAATGGTTCCCACTATTTTAATATAGTTACTCTTAATGTAGTATTTGATAAATTTGTAGCATTGGATTCCTGTGCTTGTAATGTAATCGATACTCAATGTGGTACTGACATTTGATTAATTTCTGTTGTTCATTTGACCCCTGCTAGAGATCTTGAAGAGGACCCACTCTTTGGTGACGAAATCTCGTCAGACCATCGGCTCTCCAGTTCTGATTGGCTAAGCTCCTCTCCTCCACAAACACCTGACCACGCCAAGTCTGACGGCAAGACGGAGGTCCACAAGATTGTGAACAGGTGTGTAGCATAGCATCGCCCTGTACTTGAGTGTTATCACCGACGACTCTTCCATTTAAGTTGAATGTGTTTACTGCAGTTTCCTGTGTTTGGTGCCGGATGAGGCGAAATCATCCTATCAGGTGGAGGGGACAGGCTACGACACCTACCTGAGAGATGCACATAGACAGGTACGTCCTATTCCTTTAAAAGCATATATGCTTTGTTCATATTAGTTATTACTTATCATTTAACAACGTAGAAAGTACTACAGCAGTTTTACTTTCTTTAGACCTTGTAAGAGTATAGACCTGGGGATTCTGTCTCAGTATGTCTTGTTCATGTAGCACGGCTGTTAACAGGTTACCTGCGGGTCAATAAGAAACATTACGTTGAAAATGCTCAGCTGCATGTGTGAAAGGGATTTTGACGAGCTTTTGATAAAGAGTGAAAAGGTTATGACCTGCGAGCTGCCCCGTGTGTCCTGCTGTGTTGTGAAGTGTAGACTCTCTGTTCTCAGTTCAGGGACTACTGCGGTGTGTGTCAGCGCTGGGACTGGAGAGGAAACCCAAAGCCGTTTGAGAAGTGTAACTTGGACAGCCCCTTCTTTGAAGGCCACTTCCTCAAAGTCCTCTTTGACAGGATGGGCCGAGTCCTAGATCAGGTGGGTCTGGTTATCCTCAGTAATACTGCTATTATTGAAGGTAGTTCATGAAGTTGTAGCTAAACTCACTCACTTTTTTATAACAAGGTGAGTGCTACTTTTGATTGATGACGGTTAGAGCACGGTTCTCAATTAACACTGAAAGCTATACAGTTACCCTGTAATATGAAACACAAATTAAACTTAGCTAATTGTATAAAACCCTTGTGCCTCAAACTGGAAAATAAGGTGGTGCAGAGACCCACCAGAGTAAAGTAGCTTATATTGAATCATTATTTTCTCATATTCCTAATTAAGAAAGCATACATACAGCCAGGCAAGTACAATATTGAATTCCCTGCTACAGAACAAGTAGCTTCCGGTTGGTCCAAACCAAGATTCACTTAACAAGTGTGGTTAGCCTCACCGCTGGAGATTCAAAAAACGCTATGTAGCTGCTGCGTGATAACTGAGCCAAAGACTAAAACCTGAAGGTTTATAGTTATGAGTCATGAACGAGTCACTGCATACCCTTCATTCATGCGTGGCTTTGGGAAAATGAGCAGCTCACCAAGACTGTTACTCCTGAGTCAAAATGCTCAGTGTTCTGCTGGAGCATCTGTTGATACTGATAACGGCTGCACTCAAACATGAGCTTGTGTATATTGCTCAGCGTAGCAGATGATGTCAACCGTGCGTACGCTACAGTAAGTCATCTTAGAAGGGCGTGATTGTTTGCCTTAGTTAAGATGAAGTATTGACTCTTAATTGTTCGATATAGGCCACTGGTGTAATGTGTGCGCCACTGTCTGTCTTCCAGCCCTATGATGTAAACCTGCAGGTGACCTCTGTGCTGTCTAAGCTGTCTCTCTTACCTCACCCTCACATGCACGAGTACCTGCTGGACCCCTACATCAACCTGGCCCCTGGCTGCAGGTCTCTCTTCTCCGTCATAGTCCGGGTAAAGCTCACCACCAGTGCACGCTGTGCGCAGTGCTGTGGTCACCACGCACTAGTTAGCTAGTGTAGTTCATGCTATGGGAGAGACGTCACAGTGGCTTGACATCCCCGACTTGTCTTTGAAGGGTTAGGTGTGTAATTATGGATGTGTGTTTGCAGTGTGCCTGCGTGCGTGCGCTTCTAAACACAGTAGTGGCCCCACTTTGGTTATAAATGTGTTTGTCAACCACCAGTGTGTTTTGACGACTGGAGAGATCCTAACTTTAGCAGCACGTCTTTACGTTACACAGAGAGAGGTTAGGTGAGCGACTGCATTTTGTAATGGCTATGCCATGCCGTCAATCAGGTGGTCGGAGATCTCATGCTGCGGATCCAGCGCATCCCAGACTTCACCCCCAAGCTCTTACTGGTCAGGAAGAGACTGCTGGGCCTGGAGCCAGAGGGAGTCAAGTATGTTCCTGTGCTCCAGCCTGCTCTGTATGACCACAGACTTGAATGGGAGCTGATGTGTTGTGTGCTGTACTCTCCCTCTCAATAGCATTGACCACATGACTCTCCTGGAGGGGGTGATCGTGCTGGAGGAGTTCTGCAAGGAGCTGGCCGCCATCGCCTTCGTCAAGTTCCACGCCACTGCCTCGTCCTCGCCCTAGCCCCTCCTCCTCAGCGGCCCAGGAGGCCAGCGTAAGAGTGGGCCCCCCCGGGGTTGCATGGGGGTATAGGTGTTACAGGGTCAGCAGAACGCAACCACTAATGCTCATCGTCTCACCAAGACACGCAGATATTGGAGAACCCTTCCCAACTCAAGCCCCAGTCTTTGGCCCCATTTCCTAGCAGAGCAAAGACACTGCCCAATGGGGCTGGAGGAAGGGGATGAGGATGGAGAAGAATGTTGAGCAGACTTATGCTGTGTGGGGCTTTCAACCCCACCTTGCCTCTGGATCTACTCGTAATTACTCCTCATACTCTCTTTCTTAACCACCTCCCCTAAATATTTCCCAGAGAAAAGAGGTTTGTGTGTGTGCGTGCGCGTGCGTGCGTTATTTATTTGTGGTTCCTGTTGTATCACCCATTTGTACTCATCAATGCCTTAGTGTGTTCTCACACCTTTGAGTTAAAGGAGATTGTTTCCTTCGGAAACATTTTTATCCTTGTATGTTGTACAATTTACTAGGCTGTTACTAGGAAGAACATTATAATGTCCAAACTCGCTGTTGCAAAAATCGAGCAATTGCACTGCAGTGTCTGAGCAACTCAACAGACTTGATTTAAATGCCAAGCCTTCTATTTATTTTAAACATGTTTGCTTACAGGTGTTTTAAATCTTTGTATTAAGAGTGAAAAAAAAAACTATTTTAACACAGCAGTGTAATCTGATCTGAGCTAAGGAGATGCCAGTTTCTTGCCCTGGTCCATCTTTTACTTGTTCCAGTGCTCTACCTAAAAGATAAATCTGCATTAGTCTATCAGTATCTTCCAAAGATCTTGAATACTTTTTTTCTTAAATGTGGACTTTGAAATTGCAGATGCAAATGATGTGAATTTGTACATGGATCTCTGTACATTGCACACAGTACATATCAAGAGTTTAGGTTTAGAGGCGACTGTCACGTTAGGATTTGTGGAAAGAGGTATATTTCTAAATGAATTTGGATATTTGCAATACAAACGCATACTGTTGTATCACACCAAATCAGTGTCCTAGGGCAGTCTCCTATAGAGTATTAACATTTTTTGAAGGTAGTTTGTTAATGGTAATCCTCATGAACATATTGTCATTTAATCTTAAATGTATTATTATATGGCTTGAGAGTGGAGGTGAATTCTTATACATGAATTATATTTACCAGCAGTATTTTCACTATATTTCATGAGCTTTATTTTCACCAGTTTTGGTTTGATTGTCCAATGTCATAATGTCTAATATCATTACGGTGCTTGTAACTTTGAATCAAAGTCTCACCATCACATATCAGGGGATTGTCAACATTTGAATTAGGCAAAAACTAAATTGGAAACAGCTGATATAAGTTAAGATGGCACTTAAGTGATCAATATTAATCACTTTTGCACATATTAGGTTGTATTACAGGCGGACTCCTCCAGGTTTGGAAGTCCCAGTATCAAAGTTGCTGCGTGCATGTAAGGTATCTCCATTCAAGTGTTACTCTTGGGGTTATAGGTCTCTACGGTCCGCAGGCGGTCTGTGCCATTATATCCACCCACCTACAGCATGAGCAAAATAGGAAATGTTAATCCGAATATTAGGATTAATGAGTTCATTAGATTTGCAATCAAGGTTGCACTCAAGACAAGCCTTTTTAATGACTTACAGTATTTGTCCATATCATTAATAGTTACAATTACAGTATATTGACACAGACAGAGTTGAAAGCTGGCAGATACAGATAGGACCATGTTAAAGATTAAACCCAGGATTTATCTGATGGGAGTCTAGGAGAATAGGCCTAGGACAACAAACATGAAAAGTATAGCTTATTTCTCCCACCTTACATTCTCTTTCAGGTAGTTCTTTATGCCAAAGAAACACGGCTATGCGTCATGAACCCTACCTGAGACCAGCTGTGGCTTTGAAGGTCAAACTTGCGGACTGAGTTAACCATACAGTTAAACCCACCGACGCAGTACAAGAAACTATCAAGAAACAACGCCAGCGTGTTCTCGGTGCTTTTTCCACTCCGCCATGTTCTCCTGATCTCCTTCTGCCTTGACACCAGTCCACAGATTTGCTTCCATATTATATGCCTCAACAACGTTGGTTGGGCTACTGCCACTGCATCTGCCAACAGCCAGTAATATGGCAGAAGGCATACGTGGGCGGGCGCTGCCAACTGTTGGAAATTCATGCAGACTTAAGATGCGCCATCTATCTATCATTTAGGCGATCCAATAATGATCTGTCTTCTTTTGATTTAGTGTTACACACAAGAGCCTTCCGCAGTTCAGCGTCATCTTCCTTGATTTCTCCCACCTTACGTTCTCTGAGGTAGTTCTTTATGCCAAAGAAACATGGGTCCAGTGAACCAGTTGGGGGTCTTAAGTTGCTCTGTAGTCAAACCTCGAGAAGCATGATCTGCTGGGTTGTGCAACGTAAGCCCATTGTTCAGGCTTAGTATTCGATTTAATTATCTGTATGCGGTTGGCTACAAACACTTTAAACCTGGCGTCATTATTGATGTAGCCAAGAACGACTGTGGAATACGTCCAGAAGAACTCCTGCAGATCTTGGATTTCTAGCTCGTTCCGGAGCATGTCGCTGGTTCGAACTGCAACAACGGCCTCAGAGTTCAAGCCTCGGTATTGTTGTGATTTTGTTTGGTGAAACGCTTGGCTTTCCCATTACCAGACAGCAATAGACTTCATCCGAGTTGCTAATGGCTCGCAGGTAACTACATTCACCATATCCAGAGACACTGGCATCTGCAAAATGGTGAAGCTCATACTTTTTAACTTGGCCAAAACCTGGAGGTAAGAAGCATCTTTTGATTTGCATTTTAGCAAGCTTGGGCAGGTCTATGAAGACTCCCATTAAGGTCTTAGGTTTTCCGGAAGTTCCTCATCCCAGACGATATTTTCTCTGCACATTTGCTGGAGTATTTTCTTCCCTAAAAGAACAAAAGGTGCCATGAAACCCAGGGGATCATACATAGAGGCAGACAGCACACTTCTTCTTAGCGGATTGGGCTTTACTTGAACTCTGAATTTGAATGAGTCAGATGTGATGCACCATTCTACTCCAAGAGCTCTCTCCATGTGAGGTAAACTAAAAGCCATGTTTAGATCATTCAATATTTCCAATGCTTTGATGTGAACCACGACAGCTTCACAACTCCGGAAAAAAAATCGACAAACTCTCTGAGCTCAAAGCTGTCTTTAGATCCCTTCTTGGGCCATGCTTGGAGTTTGTCTCTGTATGATTTTGCAATCGTAAATTGGCTTCCGTATCTTTCCTCCAATATCTCCCATGCAGCAACATAGGCAGATTTCGTTCCAAGTAGGAAATAGCCATTGAGCGCTTTCTTAGCTTGTCTGCTTATATATCTACGGAGGTAGTATATCTTCTCCTTATCTTGAATGTTTTTCTGGTCAATTAGTGTTTCAAATGAGAGTTTCCAGTCATTGTATTTTAATGGATCCCCACTGAATACTGAAGGTTCAGAAATTGTTATTCTGTTTGCACTTAAAGCACCTGCCAGCACCTTAATGAGCTCTGTTGTACTTTCATTTGAGGTGGTAGTCACAGCTTGTGGTACAGGAGACATATACTGGGACCGAGAACTTGTAGGAGCAGGCAATTGCTCGTCTGCTAACATCTCGTCTTCTAGTATGTCTTTCCGATCGTACACCTGCATTCTTGCTTGTGCTGCATTGAGACCTTTCTCTGCCTCCAAATGCTGTATCTCTCAGTTTTTCCTCTGTCTTCTGTAGAGCTGCATGCTCTTCTCGAGATTTAATTTGAACTTCTCTCTGAATTCTTCGATTCACTTCTTCTGCTTCTCTTTCTAAACAACGCTTTACGACTGCTATCTTCTTCTAAACGTCTGCTTCTAAGTGCTGTATTTCCAACTGTTCTTCTTGTTCTTGTAACACTTTAAGAACAGCTCGGCTTGCAGCAACTTCGGCAGCGGCTTCTTGACGTTTTACAGAAGACCTGCTTGAATGCTCTGCAGCACCCTTAATGATGGAAATAACTGAACCTGAAATACAGGTGCTTGAGGCAAAGAGAGAGCCTGCTTCAGGCCAATCTTCTGGACTTCTTCCGTCCAGTCGACTTGAGGCTTGGGATACAATGAACTTTGAAATTTCTACACACAGATCCACTTTGACGGGTGTCCTGGTCTGGAGGTGAGTCTTTACGTAGTTCATCATAAATACGCTGGACATCGGCAGAAAGACTTGTGACTTCATCAATTATATCATTAAGCAGATCGTCAGATAAAGCTTCTGTTGATAGTAATAATAACTTAGAAGCTTTAACTTGTCTTCTCCATTTGTCATAAACATAGTTGAATCTTTTAAGTGATTTAATTCTTTCAACTTGCATTTCTCTACCTTTCTCTGTAAAGCTTCTGGTACTTTGACTTCGTCTTGGCAGCAGTGGTTCCTCATGCTGGCCGTCAGAACTATTCCCTTGACTGCCTTCAGGTCTATCTGGGGAATGTGATCTATCCCTATCACGATCTCTTACCTGAACTATAGGCTCTCCTGAATCTGACATTATGAATCACTACTTAAATATATCCAGTTTTGTAAATCGAAATGTACTTAACCAATTGATAATAGAAAAACACACTCAAGGTATAACTCTTATAAAATTTCAATATCAAATGATAAATAGCCTTCACATATTTCCCATACTTGCCAAACGTCTTAACCTTTCAACTATAGCTATAAATGGCAAGCTTTAAATAAGTTACATGAGCAGATAAGTAAAAACATTTACCACAACACACCACAGTAACTATTATTCACAGTAATTCAGTTAACAAATCTTTATCGAAATTTTCTTAGACCAATATTTATAGTGTCCAAATCTTATGCTGACTTGAAAAGGTTGTTCTTTATAACTGTGTGCGTCTTCTTACTTGTGTGTCAGGCTAGTGCGTGGTTTCGACTTATCTGAATGTCTTTCCGTGACAACTCCATGTGCGCAGTTGACAAGTCGTGACAAGCCCGATGATTATTTTAACTTGCCACGTCGTTAATTAGTGCCCACTCGCGTCGAAGTTCAGGTCGAGTTTTCACTGTAATTCCCTTTAAAACACGGGCAGACACAAGTGGTTTTCTTGCTACTGGTGGTTTATTTAAGGCTTCTTTATCGATTCGCCAAACCTACCGTGAAAACTAAGCACACGTTGACAGGAAATACAGTTATCTTACAATTTACAATAGCATGCACAGCATGTAGATTAACAAATACTAATGTAGACAAACAAAATACCTCGTTGGCTGCATGCTACAAAAAAGGTATTAGTCTTGTCACAAGACTCTTGTGTAATCTTGTATATGATGTGGTCAGCTTGCTAGCGCACCATGTCTTGCTCTGGGTGTGCGTGCTTGCTTTCTGGCAATGCAGGGCAAATAGCTACTCACGCGAGAGCAGCACAACGAGAACTAAGCGTTACATACCAAAACCGTATACAACTTAATAAATGCAACCTATATTAACTACATTATGTTCTAATTATAGTCTCCAATTATTACATAAATAAATAATATGCACAATATAATTGTAGCAGTTACAACAGCGTCAATCATTGTCACCTCGGTCTTTACATTGAGCTTGTCCTTCTGAATTATATCCACCACCTGCTGTAGTTCCAGCTCTGCGAAATATTCTGTGATGCATTGGTAAGACTTTTGTTTCAGGTCAGGGTTCATGTTTATCAACTTCCAAATGCTAATGCAATTGTCTGTGTTTAAGTGGAGCGCTAGATAGCCACAGCATGCCTCCACTACACCCATGACAACTTTTTTGCAGCTGCAAGTAGCTGCCCATCATTCTCTTTTGTAACATGCACAGAATCTGTGTAAGCAAATTCAATTATCAATTTCATAATGTCTACAGAAACATCATAGACATCAAATTCTATTTTGTCTTTACGGTCCTTGTCAGTAAAGAGTTCACAGAAATGTGTTAATTAATGTGTAATAGTTACATTTCATAATTTAAATAAAACATGTCTGGTACATCTGTCCTTACTCAAAAATCACATAATTCCTAACTAGTGCTGGGACGATTAGTCGACTTAACCGACGTCACCGGTTATGTAAAACATCGATTTGCTAAATGTACCGTTGACTCGGAAAAATATACCTATAACTATGCTCCGATCTGAAAAAAATAGTGCCGTTAATGGACTATGAGAGGCAGCAATGAGCTGCGAACGCGCTTAGTAATCCTGAAACCAAAAGA
>JAODTR010000007.1:4489839-4505893 GCA_025399935.1 Amblyopsis rosae | reverse complement strand
GGGGCCCCCCCCCCCCCCCCCCGCTCTGACCCACTCTATTTAGGAGCAACCTTGTGATAAGAGGGCATATCTGTGTAAATTAACTTTCCACTATCTCAACGATCCTCACAAATGTCACCTGGCACTTCATTCCCCTGACCGGATAGGAGGGCTGTCACATCACACCTTCACACAGGCGACCCTCCACCACCCCGGAACAAGACAACTTAAAATCACCGTCTCTGCCCAGTTTACACGCCATTCAGCAACCACCGCCCCAATGTCTTCCCTTTCACCAGCAAGAAGGGATAAAGTAAAAAAAATAAAAAATAAAAAATATACACAATACAATAAAAAGAATGAATCCTTTTTGAACAAGTTGTCAAATCGGCGACGGGATGTCTAATTAACCAAGGAGCGCGGTACAAAGCAAACATGGCTGCCGGTGGCCAGCACTGTGGCTGTGGCATGGCAGCTCTCTGCTCTACGGCTCACCAGTGTTACAGTGGCTGAAGGAGATGTGATCCGTGCTAACCAGCAGTGGGAACAAATAAACCCCACTATAATTACAACTGCAACAGCTCTGGCAGCTAGACCTGCGTGGGCGCGCGCGTGCGTGTGTGTGATATCCAGAACTGGCTGCGTCACTGAGAAACTGTTGCTACGCTTTCTTCATGCGGGATGAACATACCTTTCTAAACACATGACAGAGCACAAGGGCCCAGCTAGCCATCAACCTAGCATAAACACGTCTGCCGTTACCCCCACTGCTGGGAGACCATATGTCACAGCGAGGCGCCAATTGGCACGAACGCTATACAGTAGTAGGCGATTTCGTCTTTTGACCCCATCGAGCGGCACATTTGGGGAGCTGCGTCTATTCCATAAAGCATGCAGACCTCTCTCGTCTGCACCACTTGCCCCCGCAGCCATCCCGACACAGTCCCAATATTTAGACTGGGCTTGACTGCATGCGTGACACATGGCTCTCCTGGTGAGTTATGGCCGGACCACTGTGGAGGCGATGTGTGCAGCTAACAGCAGCACACAGCAGTCACTCCCCGCCACTCCGCCACTCCCCCCCTCCCCTCAATAAAAACGACTTCAGAACCGCCTGCCGAGGCCAAACCATAACATGGCAGAGCCCGGCATGGATCACGCAGTGACAGTTCCCTAGTGGTTCTCTTCGGGGGAGCCTTCCGGGGCCCACCACACTAACAACTGTATGGGCATGCACGGGGGGATGTCACCACGTCATCACCGGCCTCCGACCACTGTCCAGTCAAATGTATCTGTTTCACATGTTCTATTTCACGTACATCCAGCACCCCCCTCCCAAATATACATCCATACCTCTCCATAATCACTAAATGACATGGGGATTGGGGGCCGGGGGGGGGGGGGGGCAGGGCTCTTAGGACAGCTGCAGCTTATAAGGAATGCGAGGGGCCTCGGCCAAGAGAACAGGCAGGGAAACCATACCATATATGGTCATAGAGGCCGAATCTAATTTTTATCAATGAGCTTAGCGAGCACAAGAGTAGGTTAACTTGCAAAGGTTGATCCTCCACGCTTGGTGGAGTATATGGTATGTGTTTCCAACTGCCCTGTTGAAACAGCGGGCAGGCACAAAGGGGTCCAACGTGGCGTGTTTGAGCCACGTACAGCGGTCTAGCAGTTGATGGTGTGAAGGCACACTGATGGTGAAGGGTGCCTGCACAACGCTTCACTGAGCCATCCCAATGGTTCAAACTAAAAACACATACTAGGACACCCTAGGAAAACTGTCATCAAACATAGGCAATTGGGGGGATATAAGTATTAATTTTGTATTATTTATTTGCATGATTTACAGCACATCAAAATGAAAAGACTAACATGTTCTAAGCAAAACCCTCTTGCCTGCAGACAGCTCAATCTCCTAGGTAAACAGTGGAGAACAGTATACAATGTATAGTGGCATGTATCCCGTCCTAATAATAACCAGGCCTTCGGTGATTTATGTGCTTGGTGAGAGGTCACAGAGGTAAAGTGAAGAGAACTCTGATTCATCCTGCTAACTTGTGTTACGTCCCACTGCTTACATGTCTCCCACTTTACTCTCTTGGGGAAGAACACCAAAACTAAGACTGACTTAGAGTCCCTGCTGTCTCTGGTTTGCTACCTGTGGTTCAGTTCGACAGTCGAGTGCAAACCCTTCCGTGTTTTTTTTTTTTTACAGTACGCCACTTATTCCACAGCTGGATGTGGATTAGGAACTTGTCCCATTTACTTCCGCAGTGGTGAGCTAAGCCATTTTCCTGCATATCTATTAGCGACCCTATGTGCAGTGTTATCTTTGGTTTCAAAAGGTAGAAAGAACAGGCTACAATTCATGTTTTCCATTACAGACCAGATGGTCAACAGTTCATCTAGTTGTGATTAAGTGCCATTATTTCAGGCGAGCAGCTAATTCATCTACCAAGGGAAGTGTGTGGTGCGAGTTCGTTCTTGAGACATTGTGCATGTGTAAAACATTTGCACATGTAGTTATGGCTACACACAGCATCATGCCTGCCACTCACCTTGGTGTCCCCCAAGCTCTCAGACTCCGACACCTGGTAGGTGAGGTCCGTCTCCTCGAAGCCTGTGGCGCTCATGCGCTGATCCATCGAGGGGTCAGAGCGCGGGGGCGAGTCGGGGGAGTTCAGACAGGTCTGGATTAAGGCCTTGCCCGTTTCACTGGTGATCATGGGCTGGAGCTTGCGCGTGGCAAAGGTGTAGACGTGGCCCGTCTCACTGGCCACCAGCAGCAACACCTGGGTTCCCGTCAGTGTGGAGAGCTCATAGGCCTGGCATAAAGAAAACAACCAACATACGGTCATAGCCTTGATAGCTTCTAGTACAGGGAATAACACAACAGCCACAAAAGACTATAAGACCAATGTGAGAAAGGTAGAAAAGATTCCTATAGCAAAAGATCTCCATTTGCCAAAGATTTTGTCCAACCAGCCAGTGAGACTAATCTACATTACAATGTTCTGCCAGTTAGTTTCTCAAGGATTTAAGATCGTTTAAGGCTTTAGTGACTGACCCATCAGGAGCAGTGTTATTAAAAAGATGTCTTTCCCATAACAAAACATTAGTTGGTTAGTTAGTAAGTTAAAGTAGTGGATTGCCATTTTGGCAACGTGGGCACCAGGTAACAGACACTGCATTGGGTGTGCCCATTTACAAAACGTGAGTTAAATGATTGTCCATTATGTGTGCACGCTGAAAACAAATCTGGTGTTTTTACACAGCCTTGAGCCTGTAAACGGGAACACATAAACAACATTGTGCAGACCACACCGCACTAGCCTTGGCAATGAGGGAGCACCCTATGGCATTTAAGGGAGATATGTTCCTGTTTTGAGGAATATCAACACAGCACCACTTACCCCCATCTTGTGCAGCTACATTTGCTAATGTGTAATGCAGTTGAAAAACAGGATGTGATAACAATTGTGAGAGAATGATTAACAACGTTTTACACTTTACCGTTAACTTTAACATTGTACAGCAAACAGGTTATATGGTCCAGTAAGCCTGGGTTTGCAATGGTTTTGTCTCATACACAGATTTTGATAAAAAGGGTTTGCTAAATTACATAATTGTACATTGGCCAACAGTGAAGCAGGGTATTGTCATCACAGAACACACTATCCTTAAGAAAAACTCAAGATCAGCTAGAGCGCATGAGAAAAAAAAAATCTGAAATTACTATAATCTAGAAAATACTCACAGAAATATCAATTATAGCACAAATGCAGCTGAAATAACAAGATAAAGCATCCAAAAATAGGGAGTGCGCAACAGAGAGAGAGACTGATTGCACCAAGGGGTTCTGGGTTGGATAAGAAGGGGGATTGCTATCACCCAGACCGTCCTAACACATGGGGGAAGGGGGGTCCTGCTGAGAAACTAAGTACACAAAACTGAATCCACCAAAGCGCACTCTGCTGCCTTGTCATTCATTATACAGCATTAACAGTGTGTGTGCCTGCACACATGCAAACATGTTACAAGCACTATGCTGAAACATAAGGAATACCAGCAGCAAATGTACAGTCAACTGAATCTGGCACAGCAAAATATAGTACAAAATGCACACACACAAAATTAACATGTGCGACATAAACATCAACTAGTTAAAAGCGCAAACCAACAGTAATTGCCTTTGCATGAGAATAGCATTACTTAAAGGTTTCAAGACATCGTTAATATTTCACATCGGTGTGAATATTTCTGGTTATCTCTAGATTTTGTATAGTCAATTATTAGATATACATAGTATTGTTGGAGGGGGGGTGTTGGCTCTAGAGAAAATGGGGGTTGATATTAGAATGATGGATGACTTAAGTGACCCAACAGACCGGAGCTTTCAGTGCATCCTTCATAACATAACTAGGCTGCTTGGTCGCAGCCTAGTCAAAACACCAGAGACCAATTTATAATGCAGCTTCCCACTCCACCCACCTGTCAAGCACTCTGATGGCTGACATACAGTGAGCAACATTCTCAAAATCTCCCTCCCAGTGTGTCAAATAGTATTCATTCTGCAACGTACTTAGATAAAAGACAACTCAGTTTCCACGACAACAGTCTAGGATGAAAAAAAAATGTGTATAGCCTGGTGCAAAGCACAGCCTGCATTATAGTACATTAAAGGGAAGGGGAAACATCACACTACACACGCACACACACACACACACATTTGGTTCTCTCTTTTCATAAAATGTATTAAAAGGTCTGCAGAAATGTACGCTGTTGTTTGTGAAGGATCTGTCAGCGATAACTGACTAGCACTCAACTCTGACGCCAGCAATTTCTCTTAGCAATAGCAACTATAAAATGGAACTCCTACACCTGTGATGGCCTTGTAATGCATCAACACTGAAGATGTATGGACAACATATTAAGATGGTACCTTCCACTTTATCAGCATAGTACTGTCCATCATATGCCTACCCTGTTAATCAACATTCACCAGGCATTACAAACAAAATACAATTGTTTGTCAGGATTAACAAGTTGTTTGTTTATTCACATCCCAAAGGTCGAGGGTTCGATCCCAGGCATGCCTGGTCGACCTGGGAACATCCTTGAAGAAGATGCCTGCTGTAATACTTGTAGGCTACTCAGTGTAGCCCAAGCAGCCCTGATTAAATTGTCTGCTAAAATACATAATTGCACATAGGTCCACAATGAATAAGGGTACTATTGCCATCACAGTATATTTGTTATCATAGGAGAAGGCAGTATCATGCTGTCATGTTTTGAGTGTCCTCCTCCCTGTGATCAATATGCCCGAGGGTTCAGTCAGCTGTTAACAGTAACCATGCCAGCTGCTGCTCATCTCTGTATAGATGTCATCTGTGAGTGCGTTTGTTGGGGGTCTGGAGGTTAGTGTATTGTTGCAGACCAACACATACTTTGGTCAAACCATGAATGCGTGTGTGTGCGGGTTTAAAATGCCTGTGAGGCATGGGGTTGAATTAATTCTCAGGAGTAGGATGACCGTTTGCCTTAAGTATATTTAAAGTCTAATTTCACTGTGCCAGACCACTGTCATCATTTGTCTTTATTGTGAGGAATTGGGCTGTGCGGAATAAAACGGGTTAGTCTGCGGAAATAGCATGAAATAGTGAAACACCTTAGGGCACCTTGCAATGTGTCAAAACATGCAGGGGTAAGAAAATACAACACCTAATAACAAGTGGTACTAAGACAGAACTCTGGACCTCCTGTTAGAGGCTCTAGGCCCTGATCACACAGGACCGTCTATGTACTGCAGGAGAAAACTGTCGTGTGAACTCACCTTCTTCATTATACCAGTCTTCCGTTTGCTGAAAGTTGTGTATCGCCTCAATTTGTTGTCAATAAATTCCATTTTTATCTTTACTCGCCCACGTGTCTTCTTCCCTGGCTTTGCCCCGGCGACCCCGGCGGGGACCATACCGTAACCTCCTGGAGGAATTCCCACCTCTTGGCCTGTCATCGCAGGCTCCATCTCCCCTCTTTCACGCTTCACCCCTCTCCTGCTGTCCCCAATTGAACCAATTGGGTCATCGTCATCGCCCGAGTCCGAGTCATTATCCGACCCACTGCATAAATGCGCACTATCTCTGTCCGTGTCAAACCTTCCTCCGTGCATGCCAACTCCCGCATTCAACCCTCCCAAACTTCCTGCGGTCTGCAGACCCGTTAGCCCGGTACTGTTTCCAGGTCTCCCACCTCTTGGACCATTGCTCCCCAACATCTCAGTGTTGTCCCTGTCGCCCAGCCGCCCAGCAGAACAAGCGCTCTCACTGACCCCTGCTAATACGTGTCCTGTTCTAACCAAAACGGGACGAATCCCGCTTCCAACAACTCCTGAACCGTGTCCTGTAGTAGCCCTGCCTGAAGATGGCCCGTTTCCAGACTGTGCCGATCCAGCCTGGCTCGGTAACATTCTATTTAAGGGACGGCGTCTCTACACCAGCCAAGAGCTGGAGAGTGCGTCTTGTGAATTACTGATAAGCACATACAAGACAAGAGCACCCAGTGTAAACAAACCAAGAATCGCGACAGTGGCGGATTATGAGTCTCTCGGAAACTGCCACGGTAAACTTTGAAAAGTGATGCTACCCCCGAGACCCCTCACGCTAGCTCAGTTAAGGTACCACCTCCTCTATTTCCAAAACTCCGAGCACTTTCTCAAAAAGGAAAACGCAAAGAACACCGTGAATGTAACGCCGCTGCGTCGTATAGTCCGCGTTGTAACTCTAACATGTCATCATTACTTTCCATATAGTGTTTTGATTGTTGTTTTAAATTATTTTACTTTCAGATAGTTACAACACCCCACTCACACATGGCACATTAAACTACGTAAGTTTAAAACAATGCACCAGAAGGCGGATTGATTTACCAACCAAGGAACTACTTTCCTCCTTATAAAGAGATACAATGTTGCCTTATATGGTCCTGTCTGTCCTTATTTGGTGAGTCACAGCGTCGGCTACAGATTGGCCAACGATGATCTGAATAGCACCGCCATTGGCCAATGCGGCGTAAACATTAGAATAAATACCAAAATGGTTGCGCTACATACGTCACTGTGGTCAAGGAATGAGCTCTGGCTGTAACAGTTCTTATATGTAGTTCTGTGGAAATGACGAACTTAAAGGTTTTGCTTTAAATTGCATCTTGACATTCACAATTATTATGACGTAGGCCTACTTAGATATTTCAGACGATCCCTCCCTCTCTGCGACCAATCATCAACATAAGATCAACCTTGATTAATGTTGGCATGCCACGTAAAAACGATGTTGCCACAAATTATCATGTAATTTAACT
Organism: Amblyopsis rosae; assembly: GCA_025399935.1. Lineage (NCBI taxonomy): Eukaryota > Metazoa > Chordata > Actinopteri > Percopsiformes > Amblyopsidae > Amblyopsis > Amblyopsis rosae. The sequence goes on along the minus strand of JAODTR010000007.1, from coordinate 4,498,552 downwards.
GCTAATGACTTTAATTGAAAGAAAAGTAGATGTGCCAATGCAACACAAATTGTGGAAAATAGATAAATAGAAAATGTTAAAGTCAGATGCATTGCAACAGTATCGTTTTAAACACATTTCATCATGGACGACGTTATACCCACAAAGGACTCAGTTCAGCAAGATCATTTTAATATAGTTATGTGTGTCTCATTCAAACTAGAATACTCCCTACATTAAGAGGTGTTAAGATAAATTTTGCAAAAAAAAACAACAAAAAAACTTGCCTACTGTAGACGACGTCAAATATAGGAATAGACGTATTTCTCCACAATGGTCAGTTTTAGTAGACACGTGTTTGACAAGGTTGTTCTCTTATGTTCAGATACGTAATGTGTTAAAGAAATACTCAATGTTTGTATGTGAATACTTTCGTTGCAACATTTTGCTGTTAACGATTTGGTGCACTCTAGTGGACTAAAAATGAACGGCCTAAGCAGCAACTACTCAGTCTGAATACAAATGTGCATTGCCATGAAATAAAGACTACATTTGTAAAAACACTGTTAACTTTTATTGACAGCAGCATGTATATAATTGTGATAATTGTCAATATTTGCTGAAGCAGATAAAAAATAAAATAACCTAGGTGTGAGTGCCTAGCATTCATAGATTAAAAATAAATGTATAAAACAAGTTCATGGACAAAAAAGGCCATATTTGATTAGATATAAAAAGAGAAAACCGTTAAGATAATCCTTCATTTACCTGGCACTTACGAGTACAGGGGACAAACAAGTAACTTTCTTTGACCCCCTGTGTAATCTATGACCATATTCAACTGATTATGATGCTAAATGCACACAGATGGATCATTAGAGTGAATACATAGCATAAACTACCTTAAATGAGCAGAGTACCTTTCAATTAGAATCACGCCGATAAAAATAAAGAATAAAACACAGGACCTTCTTCATAAATAAACAGGTAACCTGTGTGTCCTACACAACATAAGAGAGATAAGGAGGGATATTTTTAAGTTAGTGCATGGCTTCTACAATATGTACACATCGCCTGGTGTTGCGTTCCCACTTTGCAACATTGCACAAAATCAATGGACCAGATAAGAAGGAAGAGAACTGTAGCCGGACCTCTAAAGAAATGATGTAACAGGTTAACAGTAACAGGCTGTGTCCCTGTAACAGTGACGTTATAATTGAACATGTGTATGTAGTTCTACATATATGTAGTGACCAATAAGCACCTCAAAGGTAACACAAGAACAGCACACTCAAATTCACAAAAAATGTCATCCATTCAATACATTGGCTATACAATTGATAATTTTTTCCTGAAGTGTTACCATAACACAGACAGTTACGAGCCACAAGAGTAACAGACAAGAAACAGTCATGTGACCTCCATTACCACTTGTCCTGGTATTTGCCGTTTTATTGTATTATAGTAACAGTTCAGTGGCACACATTGAAGGCTATGAAATAATGCCTATGAAATAAGGCCGGTACTTGGTTTTCACACACAGGCAACGACTTTATCACACAGTGCCCCTCTGCTGGACAGAAAATGGTACTACAGAGGTGGGTGTAAGGATACTACATATGAACAGGCCCCGTCAGATCAGTGTCACATGGCAACGTCCAAGGAACCGAGAAAATGTTTCATAAGCTGCAATGACTCCCTCCCAAAAATTCCTCAATTTCACAAGAAAGCCTACAGAACTGCAATTCCAATGTCTGAGTGGCTTTACGCAAGCTTCCGAACAATGATGGCTATTGATCCGAGCCGGTGTTTGTTGGCAGTTCTAGGTCCAGGTGCACGGGCGGGGTAGAGGCACGAAGATCCTCAGGCAACCATGATTGTGGGCTGCAGGCAGGCAGGCCCACTGTGGAACCACAGAGAGGCCTTCAGGGGAGAGTCTTCCATGCTGTGGTTAAGGCAAAGGTAAATTCCTGGCACTGCTCAACAAAAAAGCCATTCACACAAACACTAGTGCGTTTCCATTGGTATGATGACCTCTACCAGCTCCCCTGAAATGTGTGGGACATAATCCAGCATTTCTGTCTTTAGTGGGGAAGGGGAGGGTGCTGATACAAGGCCCCTCTGACCCGGGTCTCCGGTCTTCTCAGACCTTACTGTCGGAGGGCAGCTCTCCCAGGGCGTGGACAATATCAGGGAAAGAGGGACGTTCTTTTAGGCTGGGAGCCCAGCAGCGCACCATCAGCTTGTAGACTTTGGAAGGGCATCCTTCTGGAACAGGCAGCTTCAGTTTCCCCGCCTGCAGCCCTGGTGAAGGACAGGCAGACGAGGCGGTTAGACTCAATTTAGGTACATAACAAAAAAAATCAGGAGTTATAAACAAATTATTCTGCTGAATTAAAAACAAAAAAAGTACATTTTCCAATGCCCAGTGTAACCACAACAAGAGTGGCCACTGTTTTAATTTACAGTTTATTTTGTCACTCGGTTTGTAGGAAGAGAAACTCGCCGTAACCTCCCCTCCAGGAGCCATTGTGCTCCCGTCCTGCCTTACTACTTACTACGAACGCACTGCGGCCCACACTAACCTTGCAGGACCTCGTCGTCACTAAGCTTGGTGTAGGGCAGCTCCCCGAGGCTGAACACCTCCCACATCAGCACGCCAAACGCCCACATGTCCGACTTGGTGGAGAAGTCGTCCTCGAACACGGACTCTGACGGCAGCCAGCGTAGGGGGATCCACGCTTGCCTGTAGTGGTAGTACTCACTGCACAGAGACAGCACACACTCCATGTCAGCCACTTAGAACATGAGGCCAACGTGCTTCCCATGTATAGTGTACGTTTGTTTGCAACCAACATGTGTCTGACCTGTTGTACACATCCTTGCTGAGGCTAAGGGCAGACACCTTCACTTGCCGCTGGCTGTTCAGCAGGCAATTTCGGGCAGCCAGGTCTTTGTGAACGAAGCGGTGGTTGGACAGGTGCTCCATTCCACGCGCCACCTGGGCACAGATGGAGACCTGAGGAGAGGAGGGTGTCGGTAGTTTCAGCAGAGGTTGTGTTTGATCTCAGAGGCTCGTTCATATGGCAACACACTTACTTTGGTCTTTGTGCTGACCGACTGGCTCTTGGCTTTCTCGTCTTTGTACTTTGAGATTCTCAGGAACTGCTTCAAGTCTCCCTAAGACACAGCAGACAAATAAATATCGCCTATGGTCTATTATACACTATATTGTGACAAATACATACGGTCTATTATACAGTACATTGTGGCAAATACATATCACCTATGGTCTATTATACACTATATTGTGACATACATATGGTCTCTTATACACTATATTGTGACAAATACATATCACCTATGGTCTCTTATACACTATATTGTGACAAATACATATGGTCTCTTATACACTATATTGTGACAAATACATATGGTCTATTATACACTATATTGTGACAAATACATATGGTCTATGATACAGTATATTGTCACAATAACAAATTGTCTATAGTCTCTTATACAGTATATTCTGTACAGAACACAGATGACAACTCTGGTAATCAAATGGCTTTTACTGTTCATGTAAGTGTGTGTGTCTCTCTGTGTGTGTGTATTTGTGTGTGTTTACCAGGTCATAGTACTCCAAGATAGTGTAGTGTGGTTCAGTCTCTCTACACAGACCCAGCAGCCGCACGATGTTAGCGTGGTTTAGCTTAGCGAACATTTCAGCTTCCCGGCGGAAGTCGAGCTGCAGCTGCTCGTCTCTGCTCTGGAGGCTCTTCACCAAAACCACGGTTTCCTCCTCGCCCTCCTCAATGCCTTTGGCCTTGGCTAGCAGCACCTCACCAAACTCCCCTTTTCCTGCATGGGCGAACGCACCAGAGCGCCACCAGAGTCAAGCAGAAATATCAAGCATGAATATGCAACTATATCGGCCGTATTCACTAATCAATCAAACCATATTTCACATGAAAGACCCAAGTCACACCATGTACTGCATCACACCATCACAATGACGCACACAGGCCTACCCTGCCTGTCATACCGAGGGTTGTGATGGTTTGCAGGTCCGCCCGGGGGAAGTGCAGCTTATCGTTGCTGATGTGGCTGTGGCGCTTCTCCGTACTTGCCGAGGTGCTCATGTTGGTGAGTGGCACCTCGTCCTGGATCTCCGTGGTGGCGTGTCCATTCTGCTGCGGAGCATCTCCTGATAAACACAGCACACATGCATATGTAGCGGTAGTAGCTGTGTTCACAAGCCAGAAAGAGGCTTACCTTCTACAACGTATCAATTCTGTGACCTTTCAGGCGTTATTATTTAGTTCAAAGTGACAGTGGAAATGTTGGAGGATTTAGCATCATTAGGTCTAAATAACCCCCCCCACAATCAAAACCAAAGTCACCGCAGCACACGCCCACGTGAGCTTTGATTTCAATATCAACAAAACCCCGCAGTGTTTAGATTTGCAGCTATCAGACAAAGTCTGACTACATTCACAGCAGCTTAAAATGGAGACAGTCAATAACAAATAATTAACAAAGAACATTTACCTCAATGAAAAACTTATATTTCAATCATTTATTTTGAAATATACAGTATATACACTGTATATTGAAATCTAAGTTTATTTTTAATTTAGATTGAAATATGAGAAAATATTTCACAATATATTGCAATACCCAGGATGGCCACAAGATGGGACTGAATGCATTAAATGTATTTGCAATAGTCCATTCATAAGACTCAAGTTAAAGAGGTGTTAAATCTAGAATCATAGAGCAATTTCAAAAATATTTTAAAGCCTCTTGTTTTGAGTATTTCCATAGTGCAATTAGCATTAGATTAATGAACGTTTCCAACCACACACGTTTGCCACAAATATCTTTACAATAGATAATAATAATAATAATAATAATAATAATGATTCATATGATTCAAATCCATTTAAAAACAGTGGAACTGAAAGCACACATACATATGTATATCCCCTTCTTGGAGTCTCAATGTGAGCGTGATGTGAACCCTACACACGCATCCAAGTAACCTCAAGAGCCCTCACGCACACGCGCACGCGCTCACACACCATTGAGACACTCCATCTCCGGGTCCTCCCCATCTTGGCCCTTCTGCATGCGCTTGGCGTTGCGCCTCTTCTTGCAGTAGAACATGAGGCCGAGCACGATGATGATGTACGCCACTGCCGCGCCCACCGACAGGCCGATGGTCTGGATCATCTTGTAGGGTGCCTTGTCGTCCTCGTTGTTGTTGTAGTTCTGCATGGGCTTGTCTGCCGGGGGACAGACACACAGGCTTGGGTGCACCGTCTACCACCAACACATACAGACACAGCAACCCTAACCGGTGTTTTGAGACCGCCTTGATCCCCCCTCTCTCCACATCATGCCGGCCTGAAACGGCTCCATAGAAAGCCACTGGGAATACGAAGCTGGCGAGAAGCTGGTCCAGAACGAGTGCAGCTCAGCATGGCCCCACAACGCCAACAGCACATACCGATAGAATATTCACATACATATTCATGTTCACGTGTGACGGAGATCGTCCGTCCCTCTCAGGAAATCGAACCCAGATCTCCCACGCAGAGAGCGGATGCTCCTACAAGGCAGGCCAAAAACCCATGGGCCCTGGCCTGTGTCGCCACAGCGTCCTATGAGGTGTCGGAGAGTGAGGCTTAACACCGCACAGCTACCTGCTGGCCACCGTTACACATGCACCTACCAACACCGCACAGTATATGCACAGTGCAATGCTTACCGATGCATCCCTCTCCATTCTATATATAATATTATTAATATAATATGCAATATTTTATGTTTTTTTTATATTCATATTTAAAGTGTTACTTTCTCCGGCAAGGACAACCGGGTAAAGTACACTGAATACTCAATAACTCAGATATTGAAGCCTAAAGAGTCTCTGCTTGGCCAGTTGACCCATACAACCTGACCGAACACAACGACTGTTAAGCGGACCACGGTGAACGAAGACAAAACTGGGGTTTAGTCTTGCTGTGAACTGCTGCCAAAGAACAATGCCGCTTCAAACGAGGAACATGGGACGCTATGGGTCATGTGTGATGGTAACGGTTGCTTAAACCAGCGCACGACAAGCTACAGGGCAACCAGAGGTTTTTAATCACATCTGCTGTGTGCCTGTTCCCGTCACCTCGCTGACAGGCCTGGCGTAACAGATGTGGGTGCAGCCATAAGCCTGCCAGCAGTCGAGGGTTTAACGAATGCCTTCACACATCACCTGTGGCATTAACATGTGACTACTGTGCCTGTGCAAGCGTGTGTAAATATGAAGCGGCACCAGTATGTGTGTGCACATAATATAATGCATTGGCTTGCCGCGCTTGTAAATGCTTATGAGCAGTAGCGCGTAGCTCCAAAACTAAAGTGTGTGTGTGTGCGCTCAACGTACCCACTACGTGAAGCTGTGCCACGTGGTCTTTGATGCTGCAGCTGTTACCCACCACACAGGTGTACCTGCCTGTGTCCTCGGTGGTGACGTCATGGATCACCAGGGAGCCATTGGCCATCTTCTGGAACCTGCACACAGAGGTGGTGATGAAGAAGACAGCTCACCAGCCCTATACAGGACATATGTTAGTCTACATGAACTTAAACATAACATGTTAAAATATATTATATTCCAAATGCTTCACTAAAAGTCTTAAACTGGTTTTAAACACATTGACAGATGAAGCTCTAACAAACCAAGGTAAGCCATTCCACAACTGTTGTGCAGCAACAGAGAATGAATTAATCAAATGAATGAATGAATGGATGGATGGATGAATGAATGAATGGATGGATGGATAGTTGTGCGTGACAAGCGTCTTACCGCCTGTTCTTGCTGGTGTCCAGCACCCTGTCTTTGGCCATCCACTGGACATGAGGCTCAGGGTCACCTGTAGCCTGACAGTGCAGGACAGCGGTGTGTCCCTGGTACACCGTGGTGTTCTCTGGTTCCAGCTTGAAACTGATGTACACTACAAGGGTGCAAGAGAGTCACCATGCTTATTGAAGTCCTAGACATTATGCTAATACAGACACATGCATACTGAAAACCTCAACAGAGAAATGATTGAGGTGAGGTTTTCCAACAACAAACCTGATCACAATGTATTACTAGGCTATTTAAATGACCACAAAATACCCAATAAATACAAGTGGTGAGGACCACCAATTAGTGCTTTTTGTGAGAGATAATTACAAAGCCACATACATGAACCATTCAGGAGAAATAACCTAGCCTAGTGTTCAGAATTGTAATGGATTACATTGACTTCTCTCTGAGCAGTAAACAAATGGTGTTGCTTCTATTCCAATGCACTGGTGCTTTACCTGCCACCGTGAGGGACACCAACGCCCTGATCTCCCCCTGCAGGTTGTTGGAGGCGATGCAGGTGTAATTCCCAGCATCGCTGCGGGTGACTTTGGTGAACGAGAGCTGTCCGTTCCTCTGATCCACGTGAGGCGGCAACTCTTCTCCGTCTACAGGGGGCGACAGAGACACAGACACACACACACACACACAAGGGGCTAACACACGAGGAAGCCAGGGGTTAAACCTAATCGTATCCAACGCAGACGGAGGCATGGGGAATTATCCGGGACTCATTCCTTCTTTAGGTAATGCGCTACTTCAGGTCATATGACAGGAACACATGGCAGGCCTTTTTCTTTACCCGATTAGGCGTTGAGCTATTCAGAGACCAGGCTAATCCAGTTTTGTACACACCTGCTTTGGTCCAGCGGATGGTGGGGCTCACTCTGCCAGTGGCTGAACACTGGATGGTGATGTCTTTATCCAGCTCCAGGCACTGAGCTGGCTGGGGGGTCGGAGTGAACTTCAGCTTCTCTGGAACGCACGCAGGGGTACAAAAATAAAGTAAACACACACACGTTACATGCTTAATCCAGAGGCAGGACTGCCAGTGTTCGTCTTACGCTGCCGTGCACGGGTGAGTGGCACGCGGCTTAATCCGTTCGTGCTCAGACACATTCGGGAGATGGCAGCCGCATGCACACTGAACCCATGGCTCAGTGGAGAAACACAAGTCTATCAGGCGCTCTGATCGTTTAAAGGAAGGCAAAAATAATAATACTATGCGGAGAAGATGGCCAGACAAAACATTGACATGTCAGGCCATCAATCACTGCGGAGCTGGGTGGAAATCTAACACTGTGGCAGTGTTTTCCAATGAAAATGTGATAAGGTTGCCACGCACCAGTGATATTTCACAGCTACACAGGGTTACTACAGGAAGAGCATAGAAACAATATGGAGTAAATCATCCCGTTTTGTCGAACGCACGCTCGTGCGTGTGTGCACACGCTACGCTCGTGCGTGCGTGCGTGTACACGCTACGCTCATGCGTGCGTGTACACGCTACGCACGTGCTTGTACACACATGTACAAGCACAGACATGCACACAGTCTTTTTTACCCCCTATTTCAGTGATTGGACATGACTTGCTCATTACTATGGAAGTCCATAGAGGACTAAATTCAAATGAAAATGCAATTTCAAATAGCATTTTAATTGTCAAACAATTCCACGCTTTAGAGTGGACATAATTCAAATGAAAATGCAATCCCAATATTGCAATTTCATTTTCAAAATATTCCCCGCATTTTAGTGGACACAATTAAAATTTAAATGCAATCCCAAATAACAATTTCATTTTCAAAGACAGATGCGCT
>JAODTR010000007.1:4478420-4489739 GCA_025399935.1 Amblyopsis rosae | reverse complement strand
CATATATATACATACATACATACACATACATACATACATATATATATATATCAAATACACAGTTCAATAAATAATCAGCACTCCACTAACACAACAATACCGGTAGTCATAATTATGATGAACATCAATCCTGATGTTGACAGTGGCATTAGAAGCACTGTATATGCCATAAGGAATGGAGGATAAAAGCAAGTTACACTAAAAGCTGTATGATGAATGCACTCAAGTTGTCAAGTTTATAAATACAGCCTACAATTACATTTACATGATTTTGTATTCACTTTACATTGGGTTAGTTGAATGTCATGAAATATGTGACTGAGAAATCACTTGCACTGTTGGCTTTGGAAGAAACTATGTTCACTTGCAAGGAAACTGTCAGAAAGGCAACATGCCAATAAGCGTTGTTTTCAAACAGTATCCATATCCAGTGGGGGCCAGGGGGTGGGCTTTGTCCCCCCAACAATTCACACAAATACACACCAATACTACCGTTGAATCCACACTTGTGGAAACGTAAGACTAGCTCAACTGCTCGAATTCTATAAACAACAAATAGGTATAAAGACAGAAAGTGTGGTAGACGTGGAAATCTTTTATATTGCAATCTCATAAGTGTTTAGGAGCTGTACTGAATACTCCAGGTTGTTCTGGAGCATGTTAAAGCCTTTTAGCATTTGCTAGTGTTGCACATTCCCTTTGTGAATGTAAGCTAACACGTGCATGGTGCGCCTTAGTTTGCGTAATGCCCAAATGAAAGCCATTATGAACAGAAGGCGCCTCTTACAAATAAAATCCCATGGCAACAACAATATGCTTTGCTCAGAGCACATAGCTGATTGTAAAGGCCCAGGTTTGTGGTCATTTGTAATAGATAAGTACAATACAGTATGGGTTACTGTCTTTATATCCAACCATTAAATAAAAAAAAATAAAAAAATGTAAACAATAAACATACAAATTTATAATAAAATGTATACGCAATATAGTTTTTAAAACCGCAAATGCATTTTTGGGGTAAACCCCACAATTTGCCCTATTTCCAACTTTCGACAAGGCAAAGTTAGTTATTACTTCCCATTGCAATAAACATTTGTATCTATACAAAGTACCTATTAAAATGCTTAAACCATTTGATCTCATTCATTTGAACACTAGTAATAATAAAATAAAAAATAAAACATGATAGCAAATCAACAGGAAAAATAAAACAGACAGACACAAGGTTGGAAGCCATTTTGAGGCCATGAACTATGTTAATTGTAACGGTTATCAACTCAAATAGAGTGAGACCAACTGTGTCATGTCTCCCCACACACCAACTCCAGTCTATAGTGAAATATTTGCGTGAACACGCCAGATAGCGGAGTTATGTCTAGAGAAAGCGAGGCCGTTAACAGCAACGGCAACTCTAATATTGTTCAAAATGGCATCACAGCTTTGTCTTTCCAACCCCCACCCCAAGAGACCAGTCCTAAGTTTTAACACAGACACTATCTGCTAAATGCATGTGGAGAACTACAAATGGGTGCCATAGAGAGAAAACAAGCAAGAAATAGAAGAGGTCCTTAGAGTGAAAAGGTTACACGCACACACGCCACAACATTTTAATGTGTTACTGACACAGCGAAGAGAGCAAGCCGGAGAAACCATGCCTGACAAGGGCCACGCTAAGACATTAGCGAGAGCAAAGGCTTGAGACGAGATATGGTGCCAGCGTGGAATTAAACTAGAATCAGAGGAGAGGAGGCCCAAAACCCCCCTCCCAGAAGTCTGCGGCTGAGCAGGGTGATGGCGAAAGGACAGGAGGGGGTGGGGTGACTGACAGGCTCTCTGTGTCTCTGGTGGGCCACCGGGAATGGTAGGAGGAGGAGCTGTTGGTTTGGTGTCAGAGAGAAGGCAGGTGGGGGAAGGGGGGGGGGAGATTGTGTTGGAGAGGAAGATAAAGATGGAGATGGAATATCTTGATGACTTAGGCCTGATAAGAGAGAAAATAAAAAAGGAGAAAAAACAGACAAATAGACACACATTGTAAGATTAAGAACTGTAGAAAGGAGGTTCCTGATCTATGACTTACAGCTAGCAGATCTACGCTACACTGACCCCACCCCCCAAATGACATGCTTCTCCTTGACTGGCTATGAGGTCAGGAAACATTACTAATCATTTCCATGAGCCGGTGGTTCTGTCAGTATGTATGAATGGGGCTACAGCTGAAGCCAGTCACCATGACTCAGACATTTTCCTGTCTCTGTAGGCAGCGGGCAGGGCTGGATTTGGCACACGCCGCCCCATCACTGACACACTGCAGTGCAGACGGAGGACATCTGCGAGCATCAGTACTGCAACAGACGTGCGATGAGCTGATCACACGAGCAATACACGGGGAGGTGCTGGCCCTCATCACAAGAGTAATTATGGTTTCAGTAAAGCATGCCTTAAACTGTCATGTATCTATGACTACTAGTGAGTTAAACAGCAGTCTATTACTATGTGGGCAGGGCTAACTATGTGTACTAGCTTGCCTATGCTGTTCTATGACACTCCTATGACACAAACCTGTCCTGTGTGAGACAAGAGGTCAGAAGTTGAGAGGGAGAGTACAATCCACCGAGTGAGGAGAGGAGCTCTGACTGACGGGCTGATTGGTTGTCATGGCAAGAGTAATCAAGGACATGCAGTAGGACAGTTATGCAGGAAAAGGGAGCAGACGGCTGGAGTGCAGGGGAGCGGTTATGGCTCATGCAAATTAGCAGGCAATACATAGAGGCATCAAGCTTACAGTGAGCTACAGCCACTCGTGCAGTATTAACAGGCACAATGTGGCTAATTCAAGAGCTCGAATAGAACAAGCTACAAAACTGACTGTCTGAATGCGGAAGCTTTACACGGCACAGCTAATGCACACAACATCCGCTTCCATGTGTGAAGCACAGAATAAGTAACAGAGTTTCTGTGAATGAACAAGTCCGTCGCCTTCCTGGAAAGCCGGTCTGAATTCCACTGTCTTGACCCCACTGTCAGATAATAAACAGCCTCACTCGAATATTAACTTCATCAGGGCCTATTTAAAGTTTTGGGTTTAAGATGAAAACATCCAAGATCACTGACGGATTAATACCGCCACCGGAAGTATTAAATACATGGTCAATTTAAAAGTATAAAGGCTGGTCATGGCCTCTAATTAACGGGATCTTATGCCTTGTGAATGTGGGCATAGAAGCATAGACCTATAGAAAACACATGCGAGGGAGTTCATCGTATCGCTCATACAGATTACTATATTATAATATAGGCCAGATGGTGCACTGGAAGTAAAGCAACTGTAGAGTTGTTATACATTTTAGATGAACCGGTATAATGGATGGAAGTATTGGTTTAGCTAAAAGCTTTTAAGCCATTTTGTTATTCAGTTTGGAGGAAAGGCCGGTTCAGCAGGACAACCTTATCAGGTGAACACGCGTTTCCTCCTGATCCTCTCAACTGGCTTCTAATGTACTGTTAAACAGATACATGAACTACTGCACACCCTGCGATCCTGTGCATGCCATCACATGCCACACACACACACACGGCAATGGATTTGTAGAGTGTATTTAGGGTGATTTCTGAGCTCTACAAATGTTGGGAAAATGTCAAACACACAAAATGGAATTATAAATGTGTTACTCCATGTGTGTGGTGTGATTATATATAAAAACACCTCACAGCAATGACTCACAGCAGACACTGGGTTAACAGGTGTATTTCAAGTGACTACACACAACACAAACGGGTGGCGGGTGCAGGTGTTAAGGGTCAGCCTGGCAGGGCTACATGCGTGTTTGGCCTGGGCTGTGCACAGAGGGGCGTGGCTGCTATAGTTGGAGGGGAGGCAGGGGGCACAGGCTGAAACCAAGCGTATCTGGCTGAGGACGGCTGAGTGCTTACACAAGTGTTGTCCTCCATTAACCTCAATGCCAGCAGAGCATGCACGGGTGCTACAGGTAGTGCACTACTTAACGGCAGCGGCCAGAGGAAATCACTGAGGCCGTTCAAGAACATGGCTACTCTCAATTGTGACTGAAATGGCCAAACACAGCAACTGCGACGTGGACAATCCATTACTGCTTGGATGCCTTGGCCTTGCAGGCCCAGAATAAGCCTGTGCCCTTGGTGTGTCCCCTACCATTGTAAAAGCAACACAACTACTTATTAATGTGAGAGGCTGAGACATGGCTCTAGTCTAGAGCGAACTCGCCTGAGGTTAAACAACCGAGTCGGCATGCCAAGACACTCAATCAGCTTCACTTTGCCCTACATGAAGGGTTTACAGTTAAAACTCCTTTAAGAAATGGCCAAGACACCAGTAGAGTTAGGGAGTCTATGGACTGGTACAGACAGTTACATAAAAGGTCCTCTATAGTCAAATTCAACGAGGTGTGTGTGTGTGTGTGTGTGTGTGTGTGTGCATTTTGGAAAACACATTTGGAGAACTGTAACATCTCATTTACCGGTAGCCAATATTCCTGCCCTTACAAGCCAGTCAGACTTGGTGTGAAAGTTCTGGATCGCAACCAATCGTCTCTGATGTATTACTCCCAGCCAATCAATTTAGGGCATGTAAAATTCTGCTTGGCTGGAAGGGTAAAACATTTTAAAATACAAATAGAAAATACACGTGTACAAAATGATGGATTAACTGGAACATGGAAGGATGTAGGGGCTTTGTAACATTAATTCACTCTGTTACCATAGCAGAGAACCCCTAACGACACTGTGTACCAGTCCACCCTATGGTGCCATTAGACCGGCCCTGCTGAAACGTAGTGGATTTGTACTCACCCCGTTCCACTCCACGGCCATACTCACTTCCTCGCCGGCCTCTGAGCCGCTCTCGTACTTGACGCTGGACAGGCTCTCCCTGCTCCTCCGCCGGTCGCCATCCGTGTCCTTCAGGATCTCCACCACGCGCGTCTGGTGGATGGGATCGATGCCCTGTTGGACGGAACGCAGGCAAACACACGCGCATAGGCGCTTATCACCAATGTGAACGTGCTACATGTCCACACAAGACGACGACCACGTACGCTAAAACGCACGGTGTCAGTTCAAGTCGGAGAAATGCGTAACAATAAAAAACAATCGTAGTAATGTATAGCTGTTATTCATGTGGCGTTTATGCACCGTCTAGATTTATCTACAATGGAGCGGTCTCACAGTGGCATTGCAGGCAGACGCGCGCACACACACACACATCTGTGAAATGGAAGTGGTGTTAGCAGTGGCGGGTGGAGGCTGTAGTAAGACCATAAAGAAACCACTTACTGTGTTGCTCTGTGTCCAAAGCAATGCGGGGGGGGGGGGAGATAAACACCATGAGATTCACTGCTCATCGTCACAGGGTATATTCCACAACTTCCACATCAACAGAAACGCCCGGAAACATTCGACCGCCCGCTAGTGGCATTAAACGTGTCAACACACACACACACACACAACGAGCAATGTAAACGCGCTGCTGCTGCCAACCTGCTTGCGAGACCTCAGCGCACACTCCTCCAGAGTCTCAGCAGCCTCAAGCTTGCCCTGTCGGCGGTACAGGGCGCCCAGGTTCCTCAGGGTGGTGTTCACTGTGGGGCTGGACACACACAACACGACAATGGTGTGCATGTGCACAAAGTGTGCTGCACAATAAGCACTAGCAATATTTACTGAAAACAGTATTTATTAAACACATTTGACGAATGAAAAGCTGTGTGACGAAGCTAGATAGGTTTGCTCACCTGTTGACTTTGCAGGCCTTGTACCAGCCCCCATACTCTCCATAGGGCGTGTTATCTCTGTGCTTGCCCTGGAAGTAAATAAAAAGGAGAAGAAAGTGAGAATGGGAGTGGCCAACTGGAACGACAGCATACGCTCGTGTTTATATTGAGTTAAGATGCAGGATATCCTGAAGCATCCAAATCCACTTGGACAAAAGGGTCATGTACGAAGAACTAGAGGCTTCACCTTGCTCATCTCCTCCCTCTCCTCTGCATGCATCCAGATGGGTTTGTTTTCAGCTGCAGACAGAGAAGACAGGGGAGGTGTTCCATAGAGTACAACAGAGGAACTAGCCTTCAGTCAGCTCACAAAACCTCCGTCTTCCCGTTAGAGAACATTAAACACAATAGGCTATTTGAACTTGGGTTTCAAAACTATATCTGAATATGTGAGTGAAAAGCATGATTGAGTCAAGAGTACAATTCATATTTTTTATTTTTTTTACCGTATAGCTACCTTCATCACAATTATTGTAATTCAAAACCTGAGGAAAATGTCTTTCCATAACAATTTAACATTAACAGCTTACAAAGGCTTTTCTTTCTTCAAAGACCCTTAAACTAGCATAGCAAGTTTAACAGTTTCTATTAAATACATTATAAGTATCATCATACTTAATTACATATTATACATGATTTATAGAATCAGTAAAACAAATCATTGCTTAGTGGTTCCATACAAAAAAAGAATAGTCTTGATTCATGAAAAAGGACTTTAAAGCCTTTCAGAAAGATGTGTTTGATATGTTCATAAGCTTCTCAGCAAAAGTCACAAGTGACAGAAAATAGACATTTTTTCCCCTTTGGTGCGTACTGACAAAGTAAGATCAAGGCAGGCCATCTTTAATCATTAGAAATAATAAATCTGCAAGAAGTTCAATTTGCATTAAGGAACTCTTTATTGTTATCCAAGTAAATATTCCTTTGAGAGTCTTCTGAATGGTGGAGATTGGTGCCCTGCTTAGTTCGTTTTCCACTTTTTATCCCTGTGATGATCACTGACCCTGCTCGCTGGTGACAAACAGTATGTAGGATGTGGTGAGACACAAGAGAATGAAACAGACATCTTATTTGCTTATACTCGACACAACCAACCCCCAACACACACACACACACACACACACACACACCAGTAGGTTACTTGACGTGACCCTAGTCCACTGAACAGAGATGGAAGGAGAACTGTAGTGACACAGTAGTGAACGTGGGCCGTCATGTGGCCTTACCATCGACGGATCCAAACTCCTTCTCATGGGCACGGGTCAGAATCTCTTTGTACAGAACCTCGGCCTCCTTGTATTTGCCCTGTTTGAGGTAGCAGGAAGCCTGGATTGGAGAGGAGAGCAAAAACACAGTGTTGGATCAAATGCTTGGTTGCAGTAGGTTCACCCAGTGAGAACAAAAAGAAATGTCATGATCGGAGATGTGTTTAAATTTGGCAGACAGACACATTTTCTTTCAACTTGTAAACATGAACGTTTTGTGTAAACATTCAAAATTGTAACCTTAAGCTAACCCTCCATGTGTGTTCGCTGAGAACTGCCTCCTCCCTCAGACCATGTGTGTGTGTGTTCACGGCAAACTCAAAGCAAACGGAAAACTATTCGAACATGTCTGACCATTTCCCGTTGTTTCCCAATTTGAACGCAGCTCAGTATCCACAAACCAAAATTACTAGTATTTTCAGACGTGTATTTGACATGCAGGAAGTGATGCGATGAAAGAATTAGTTACCGCAGTCTCAAAGTACGGATGTCACGAGAACCGACACTTCGGTACCAAGTCGATGCCAAAATTCTGAAAACATGACGGTACTCGTTTTGTAGATACCGGGGATCCAACCAGGCTGTGTGTGTCTGTAGCGCCGCCTCAAATTGTCACACCAAAACTTTTTTAAATAAAAAACAGCAAAGCCTACTTTGCATTCCAGGCAGATTATCAGAGAATAATATTCAGAAAAACCAGTATGTAAAGCAAACAGAGCCTTAGAACTTTCCAGCAAAGCTTTATCGACTGAGTATAAAGTAAACAGTTCCGCTATGGTTCGCTGTGATTAGTTTTAACCTATTTAATGGCCTGGATAAAGTGAAACAAAATCGCGAATAAAATACAGGCATATCGCATTTTTGCGATGTAAACATTCACATTGTGAGTGTATGGTGTACTACCCTAAACCATCGCTTTTTCACGTCACGCTTGGCGATACCTCCACAGCGGCAACCGGGATCTGGGTAAATGTGTATGCGACGTAGGGGCACTCTCGTGCGGGCACCGAGTCACGGAGGGAGCCCCGAGTGGTAAAGCAACGCTTGTCATTAAATTCAATGAGCACTGGACATTAGACCATGCTCTGTATAGACATTACAGTAACCTATATCATCCTCATGGCACATAGAAAAACCCCCAGCTTCAGAAGAGCTGACAAATGATGTCTCAGCATACAGCGTTATGACCTTGAGATAACTTTAATAACATGTAACATAGTAGCTAGACTACATATAAAGTCATATTTTTTATTTAATTTATGCATACATACATACAGACAAACATGCCCCCCGTGGTATCGAAATGTGTAGTGATAACTGTGGAATTTCACTGGTATCGACTACAAAATGTCTGGTATCGTGACATCCCTAGTCTCAAGTGACGTTTGGAATTGTACCAAGAGCAACAACATTGAGCTCTCTCTCTCACCAGGTTGTTCTTGGTCTTGGCCACATTGGGGTCGTCTGGACCCAGCCGGCACTCGTAGATCTCCAGGGCACGGCAGTAGTAGTACTCCACCTCCTCATACTTGCCCTGGTTCTGGCACAGCAGGGCCAGGTTGTTCAGCTGCTTGGCCACATCTGGGTGGTCCTTCCCCAGGACCTGGTGGGACACACACATACACACAAATGACCAACATCAGCCAAACACAATACAAAGCCACATTTATGTCATTTAAAGAGGTAGTGTGTAACCTGACTTCAAGTCTGCCATGTTAGAGTGTTCATGTGCATATTTCAATTGGAATAGGACAGCAGAGAAATACAGGAGTGGGAGAGGGATATCGGGAAGGATTGGGAAATGACCACCGGCCGGATTCGAACCATGGTCTCCCACAGCACCAAGGCCCATATGGGGAAGAGGTTATTGCATGCGCCACAGCTCCACCCTTATATGCATATAAAAACATAGTTTAGTCAGGGCCACTATAGACAAAATAAGTATTTGATTGGCATCAAGTTATTTATATTTGGAGGTATGGCTCTGTTCGGGGAGCTCCCTGCCCGAACGAAAGGAGGATGTGGGTGGTGGTGGGATGCAAAAATGCCCGCAGAGGAAGCACCAAGAATTGTGTATACCCTGACTAGTTTGGCCAATAGTATGCTTGCTATGATCAGATGAGCAGTCTGGTCACTGAGATCAGATGGCAATTGGCTGATTGCTATCAGCTGACAATTGAGATTATGCCGGGCGTGACTTCATGGCCTGCCTGAACTGTCGCCATGTTTGATTTATATATATGCATAAACAGGATTAGCACTGTGCCTTCAATCACCATTAACTTAAGCACACGCTATCCCTTTAATAAGCATTTCACTTGGTTTCGCAGCATTTGTCAGCTTGTCTCATACATCCTGGTGTAATTGGGCTGTGTGTCTGGTGCCTGCTGTTGGCTCTTAAGGCTGACAACATCCCATAATAGCCTGGCTGATGGATAGAGGGGTGACTGAATAGAGCACTGAGGCATTCGGGAGCTCAGCGGCATCGCTGCCTCTCCCATCCACCTCCTGTCATCCATCTCCAGCTGTGCTCCCAATTACACCCCATAACTCCCCTCACACCCGTAGGGCTCCCGGTGGGAACGGCATTCCAGGAGAGTAAATTGCCCTTACTCCTTTCTATAGTAACAGTTTTCCATGAGTGTCCCAAACAGAGGGACAGTGCAGCTAATTCATTAGCCACAAAAAGCTAATTGCCCCCACTGGCTTTGTTAGGGGGTGGAGGCCTACTTAAAAAAATGGTATTGCAAGCCAATTGTATGCTAATACACTTTGTCAAATTCCCCAAATATCTCCTCGCATTCCGCTATCTTACCGTTCTGTGCGTGTTGGAAAAAAATATCTGATACTTCTACACATCCCTGGCTCCGTAAACTGGAACATAATCAAATTTGCGAAAACCGCTCATATTAACAAAAGCCGTAGCACTGCACTTTGCTTCACAATGCGTTTCGATGTGTGAGCAGGCGCCGGAGGACCGCGGAGCCATATCGTTTTAGTTAGCAAGAATGACTGACCCCGCCTTTACACCCACAGAGAGAGCTTACCTTCTCCCTGATCTCCAGGGCCCTCTTACACAGAGGCTCTGCCTCCTTATACTTCCCCCTCTTCCCATAGAGCACGGCAAGGTTGTTGAGTGTGGCCGCAACCTGCAGAGACAGGAGCAGAAGACAGAGGTAAGCACACATGGTCTCACTAAATAGACATGCAACTGCCTGGCTTACATTCCAAATTAATACGCAACACAATAAACGGGACTTTTATTAGATCTGGTTGAATCAATGGCAGTATTTGTGTCCTATTAAGACCTCACGTAGGATGGAAGAGGGTCTACTAGTCTGAGAATGTCAGGATATTCAGTGACCGGGACAATTAATCATATTCTTCCCTTTATCTTAGGTGAAAAACCCTTGACCACAATAGATATAGATTGAAACTGTCTCACTTAAAATAATTTTACCCTGCCGTCTCAACAGCATGAACAGTCTGCCAGTATATGTATGGGCAGGCTTTAAAATGGTGATCGATGACCTTCATGCTTCTGAGGCATAAATCAATCACCAAGCGGTGCAGCAATGCATACAGTCAGAGTGGCACAGTAAATAAAGACAGATCACATGGTGATCGCCTCACAGCTGACAAGAGACTTTGTGCGATTACGAACAGACAGCGGATGACTAAATATGTTCTACATCTCAACACAGGCTGTATCCAAAGACACAGGGTTGCCATGACGGCGCCTTACAGCTGGGTGGTCTTTGCCCAGGGTCTTCTCGCGAATGGACAGGGCGTCGTTGAGCAGATGGGCGGCCTCCTTGTATTTGTTCTGGTCCCTGCCGGAAGACAGAGACATGCAGCTCATAACACCATACAATAGGATCTACTGCCATGTTGTAGATGGTGCTCCAACACACCTGATTCTAATGAATGTGTCATTATCAGGCAGAGATTGATAACGACCCATTCATTTAAATCAGGTGTGTTGGAACAGTGTTCATAGCCTGGCTCCGCTAGAGGATTGCTCTCAGATCTATTTCATTTTGGTGAGATGGCGGTCTGGAAAGCCTGTTCATTTCAGCCTTAGCACAGCCACCCTGCTGGCAGACCAATCAGGGTGGTTTAGTGAGATGACTATAGGGTTGGTATCGTTTGAATTTAATCGATTCCGGTTCCGCTTATCGATTCCGGTTCTTTTCGATTCCCGGTTTCGATTCCATTATTTTTGGGAGAAGAAATAAAACATATTTCAA
>JAODTR010000007.1:4465764-4477125 GCA_025399935.1 Amblyopsis rosae | reverse complement strand
GTTTGGGGTCCCTTGCTGAAGCTGCTGCCCCCGCGACCCGACTCCGGATAAGCGGATGAAGATGGATGGATGGATATGTGGTTCAAATGAGTCAAGGTCACCACACACAGGTAAAAGCACTCTTAAAAACACACACAAGCACACACTCCTGTTCTGTGACCACTAGTTCATTTTAGTTCCCCTTGATTTAGATTCCCCTTTATTCCTGCGTATTGTGGACAATAAAATAAAAAAGATTTACTGATCAGTTTAAAGGTCAAGCAATACTCTGACTCTGCACCCCCTTTTCAGCTAAATGCAAATTTTAATAATAGCACATTTTGCAGCTAATTGCAGGCGTCAAAAACAACAAGCAAGAATGCAGTGTTTGTTTGCTAACCGGGGCAGCATATTGTCTAGCAGTCTGGGTAACTGGTTTGCCTCGAGCCGCGGAGATGGCCTGCGTGAGCACCCTTGAGTACAGATGTCCAACCCCTGTCCATGTCACACTAACTGTACGAAATACAAGTTGTGTTTGATGAAAGCATTCGCTAAATGACATGTTTGTAACTGTGAAAGACGACGACAAACTTATGTTCAGTGGCACTTCCCTTGCCTTACGGGCCACCTTTCAAATAAACGTGCATGTCGTTTTGTCAACCAACAAATAAACACAACAAATAAAAAACGACAAATAAACGACAAGTAAAAAAAAAATGGGTTAAAAATAAATAAGTTAAAAAAAAATACATAAAAAAACTTGTAAACTTCCAAAACGGCAAATGGCCTTGGAACCCAAACACAGACAAATCCCCCATATTGCATCTGTACCTGGTCCCTGGTCGTCGTCGTTGGGGAACAGGTCGTCCAGGCTGTCCTTGGACGTGTCCCCGGTCCCCCCGCCCTGGCTCTTGTCCTTGTCGTCTGCCTCGGCGTCCCCGTCGAACCTCTTGATCTGGTTCATGAACTCCAGGTGCTTCTTCTCCTCCTCCAGCTGGGCCACGCTCTGCTCGCTCTTCTGCAGCTTCTGCTGCGTGCCTGCCAGCTCGTCGCGCAGCCACTGGTTCTCCTGCAGGAGGCGCTGGACCTGCACGCGCAGCTTCTGCTTCTCAGACTCCACGGTGCTCAGGTGGCTGGACAGAGCGATGATCACCTGGGGGAGCAGGGGTGTTGATACAATGCCTTTAAAGAAATAGAATCGCCTTGCGACCCTTCGGGGGCCCAGGCCTAACCCACAGCTTGAACAACCCCACCAAGAACCGGTAGACAATACACGCGTCTCTCTCTCTCCCCCCCCTACAGTACCTGGGCCTCCCCCAGGCCCAGCTCTATGGCCTCCAGGCTCTTGCGCAGCAGGCCAGACTTCTCCAGGGCGGCGTGGGGCTCGGCGGCGTCCAGCAGCGAGGCCAGCCGCTGCGCGTGCTCCCCGCGGAGGGCCTCCAGGCCCTGGGCCACCGCGCGCGTGTGCAGGACGATTTCGTCCTGGCTCAGCCGCTCCGGGGCCTCCTCACGTGGACACACCATGGCGGACATCGCCGTACTACTCACTGGGGGAGGGAGCGAGACAAGGGCCGTTTATTTTGAGGACAACAATAATAATAATAATAAGTAATGTTTCTCTATGTCAATAATGTACTGTATGTCATAATAATGTAATGTGGGCCTGTGGAGGCCTTTGAGGCTGTGCACCCAGTTGGCCCTGATAAGCTACTGCCATTCTAACAGAATGCTGTTGGCTTAGCATTAGCATGCCTGGTGACTGTCCTGTTCATTTGAGCAGGCCTACGATCGCTTCAGATGGTGCCCCTGCTAAATGCTGTAAACAAGTGTGTGCGTGTGCGTGTGTGTGTGTGTGTGGTGGGGGGGGGGGGATTACACTATACAGTAACCCACACATGATCCATCTCAGAGCGGTTCTGCATTTCCATCAAGAACCATAACAAAGCAACAAAGCACAAATAATGATATTACAATTGGGAGTTACGCACGGATGTGTCAATATAAACCATGTAAAACACAACAGCACACTGTTTATGTCTTGAAACATAACAATTCACTGTGTCACTGTAGAGGAGGACACAGCCTCAAAGGCCTCCACAGGCCCACATTCCCCAGGATTGCCTATACTACTCCTCCCATTAACCACGAAGAAACAAAACAGAAACCTTGGATGGGGAGCACAGAATGAAGGGCCTTCCAGGACAGTACCCAGTAAGTAACATCACAAGTAGGCCTACACAACAAATAAACGCCCACGCAACATACCATTGTATGCAGCAATAACTGACGTGAAGAAATTGCTAGTGGAATAGCAATGGAGCCTAGCCCATGGTCTAATACTGTCAGTGTGTGCACTAACAGACATTGTGACTTTGCCTTCTCCCGTGTTGATCCCTGGTGCGCATTGGCGTCTCCCCACACCCCATATGTCTCCCTTACTCAATCATCCTCTCCTCTTTCCCCTCCCAAGCCCGGCCGCCCTATCCATTGACTGCAATGCACCAAGGTTCCAGTAATATCTGCCTTTTCTGATTTGGATTAATACCGTCCGTTAAACTGACACCGTGAAATTCTTACTTCCATTTCGATGTTAATCGTGTGGGGTCGAATAGGACACAAACAGAACCTCTGTAGGTCAATCTGAGAAATTTTGTAGACATTGGGATTCATGGGAATCGATGATGGTTCGCAAAAACGTTGTTTACTTTGCCTACTATGTAAAAATAAGTAATGTTGTGATATTACCAGTACCTACTTATTATATTTCTAGAGACTCGTGGGTTTTCCGCTGGTACTGTACCGTACCGTAGTAAACATTGCTTGCTTACAGGCCCAAGAACCTCAACCGTTGGTAAAGACGCGTAAATAGTCTACCGTACCTCGATCCATACCCTATAACGGAGCCATACACGATAGGCTAGGTTATTGTAGTAAGAAATCTAACTAGATGAATAAAATATTTAAATAAACACGTAGAATGACAATAAAAGTAGTTAGCTAGCTTATCACACACTGGATGTGATACGTCCAACACCATGAATGATCCGCTGGTCTTGTAAATACCGGTATGCCCTACACAAAATCTGACATTGGTATTTTTTCTATAGTCATACAGCCGTTCTCTATTAACACTGCGCCTTACCGAATACCAGTACCGGTAGGATACGCGTATTTCCCACTGACGCGATACATGCTGTCAAAAGAACAATGCACAATGTTGTGATGCGTCGCTGGGCCCTATACTATCGCATAGGCCACCTTATTGAGTCAATAAAAACAAAAACATACGGTACTGTCCATAGTTAATAGAAAAACGTTAAGCTACCGTACCGTTATATGCTACTGTATTTACCTGTCAGGCACGCTCGGGTTGTCGTATCACAAGAAATGTCAAGCTTGGCACGATGTTCGGCCAGTACTAACACAAGATAAACCAATAGCCAACGCACACCGCTAGGTTTAATACGATTATGACCACAGCTGAGGTCTGGGAAGCTGCATCAATGGCGCGTTCATAACGCGAGAACGAGAGCGCCGTCCTAACATAGAAACTATCGCGATACAGTAAAGTACTATATTGTGTGGTCCTTACCTTGCTGAGCTTTATTGGCAAAAATACTAACGAATAGTCTTGTCGTGTATGGGTGTCTCACTGGTACCCGCTATGTCTGTTACCGACTGTACATCCTAAAACGTTATTTTAGGCCAAACATAGCTGTTGAGCAGAAATCCATAAGTAGGCTATGCATGACAGCTCAGAACCGAAAATGGCTGTTGGCCGAATTTCTCACAACCGTGCAGTGACATCACTAGACGTATGGGGGCCACTCACACAGCACATGCCTATCAAAAAGTTATATTGACTTTTGCCTATGTAATGAGTTTGATAGTCATTAGGATAGTGAATACTAGTAGCGTGACAAATTAAGATAAACATTAAATTAGTTTCAGGTCAGATTGTGACTGCCCAAAGTGTTAGTTCATATTTTAATAGCAAATCAGCAACTAAACAGAAATACAAATCAAGAATCTTTATTAAAAAAAAAAACAAAAAAAAAAAACAATGAATATTTCCACTTTCCATTTCACATTGGTTTGAGTGACAACATAATGAAAAAAGCATTACTAAAAAAACAGAATACATATATTCTGGTATGTACAAGCATTATAGGGCCTTTTCATTATAGGCAAAAGGCAAAAAAAAAAAGAAAAAATAAAGTGGTTGAGAAGTGCTGCTGAAGAAACAATGGCGTGTGCAAAATACTCTCCAGTCCACAAGGCTAGAATCTTAAGGACAAACTACATTTTCAGTGGAACAGCTGTGCAATGCAGAATATGTTAGGCAACAAGCAAAACAGCACATTGGGAATAAAGGTGCTCCTAAAATAAGCTTGCTCTGATGCCAAGCTTGTGGATTCCAGCTGAAGTAGGCTAATCGGAAAGAAAACTTAGGCAGCAAGAGAAGTACACCATTTAAGACCGAAAGATTATTGATCGATAAACTAACCGATCACACAGTTCCACATCTCCGCCGCGACTACTCGGACACAGGGACCATTGCACACACACGGTACAAACACGGACACAGGTACCGAATAACAGGTAAACAGGAAGTTCAAATCTTTGTACACTGAACAACTGGTGTATTAATAGTAGACTGAAAAGAAGGACACCATTAGAATGTAATAATTGAAATTACTTTGGGACAAGGATCCTATTGTTGTTTTGTGTTATCTCCCAAAAAGACACACAACACTAATCTTACACACTTGTCATCTTGGGTGGTATATTCACAAACTTATACATTTACATTTTGGCAGTGTACTATGCGAACATGATTTCCCATACATTACATAGACTGAATGTTAGCAAGGTATCTTCAATTGCTCTCACGAAACATGAGTATTGTTCTTAGTTGATGGACCGCTTTTGAACCTACATTATAATCACTTATAAAGGTACAGTCCTCGAAAACATTATAGCACCCACAGTTACCTCCCAGATCATTGTTTATGTTTGAAACAGTGCTGCGAATGTGCTACCGGCAAAGAGCTAGCAGCTCAATATTGGGAGGGGTAGAGAGGATTGTCAATCAATGTGCTGCCCCGAGTTTCAAAGAAACAACGCTGCTTGCACCTATATTAAGCATTTCTTTAAACTATCCCCCATGGCATTGCCAGTAAAAACCTTAGAACAACATTGAGGCTCAGGGACTTTGCTGAGCGGAAGGCCGGGAGTTGTTCCTTATTAGATGTTATACACAGGGTTGAACAAGGTATCCATTGCACCAAAGCTAAAATCAATACATTCAACATTTTGTTGAAGTTACCTTCAGTCACTGATCACTAAATGATTGTCCCCTCCCACCGACTCCTAATAGCAGATTCTGACAGCATATAACAAACAAAACAGAGTGCTGGGTGGGACGACAACCTTTCAAAGCGCCTATAGTCTAAAAAGAATACAGGACAAATGCATGGTATTTTGACAAAAACGATCATACTGGAACATCTATACAGAGTAAAAACGTCTAATCTAACTTAAACAAAAAAAACATTGTAACAGTTGACAATTGTATTAATACTATCAAAAATATTAGCTAATACTTTACACTGAAGATATGGTAATTACTATGCAGATCACAAGGCAGGGCTACACGATTATCATAAACTTATAGCATAGAAGAGCAATGCACTAGAAAGACTTATTTCAGTGTCTACAGCTATTACCAGCTATAATGCAGATACATTCTTATATTTGCACCAGAATTCAATTCAAATGTAATTCTTTGGATCAAACTGAATTTAGTAAAATGTCAATATAAGCTCCATTTGTGTTAGTTTTAATCAATAACCTCCTGTGCCAGGCTACATAGTAAACATGGTCACTTCAAAAAACGCCACACAAAATAGTTTCACATCCTTTGTCAGTTGGTAGAAGAAAAAAAAGAGCTAATGTATTTGCTTATATTTAGTTGTTCTGACAGCAATATATTTAAATTTACCCCACATACACACGCCCACGCATACACCCGCATACAGACACACACACACACAACAGTTACTGTACTTACTAACCAGCTCACAACAGCCTATAGATAAGGTATGTAGCCGACTTGGGTCAAAACACAAATTAATGCAAATACCTTTCTTCTCCCTGGTAATATTATAATTTCTGTAAAGACAGTAAATACTTACAATTAAAAAAGTTACATTCTCAATTGCCTCAAATACCCCCCAGAACCATTCAGCTTACTATTTATGTTATGAAAACAACTGTACATCGGCAGGGGTGGAGAAGATGTGAGCCTTTGAGCGCTTTATAATGAGAGGAAGGGTGTAGCGAGCACTCCAGAGTTACAGGCCAAAAACCATTGTTTTTATAGTACAGGTTTCAGCCTTCATTCTAGTCAAACTGAGAAGTTTAATATTAAACACAAACATTGTTTTGACCCAAGGCTGCCACTGTTCTTATTAAAATGACAGTAGAGGTCGGCAGCTGGCCAACATCATTGTGCTTTATTTTTTTGTGTTTTGGGCAAAGTGCCACCATGCTCTTGCAGTATAGATATACACAGAACTTCAGGATCAGGGTGGAAGACAAGCTTGCAGGATTCACGCTGGTTCTCTGTACAAGTTTTAGAAAATCCAGTCCTTGCAAACAAATCCAAGACAAATATGTCTGCTGTCAAAATAAAGTACCCTGCAGGAATTCAATGTGTATTTATAAGAAGGAGAAGTGCATCGAAAATAAGATAAAAAGCCAAACGTGTTCCCTACCATGGTATAATACATACACACACACACAAAAAAAACAACAAAAAATGTTTACATCCCATTTTTACAACAGTGTTAACGGGAAAGTGTAGTCGTTTTTAACCTACTATAGATGTCCTAGAATAAACTGTCAGATTCAAAAGACACCAGAAAAATAAGACATGTTTGCTAAACTGAAGCCCTTAATAATAAAACATTTTAAAATGTAAAATAAAATAAAAAAACACAAAGATACAAATAAAATAAAATCTTGTAAAAAGATTTGTTGACAGTTGGGAACATGTCGAGGGCTATATTAAAATCTATTGTTATATATTGTATATCTTGTACCACCTGGGCTTTGTATGCACTGCAGTGCATGACAGCCTTTGGTCTTCATAATGTGTATTGAGCAGAAAAGATCATCACAAAAGCACTCCGTATTTACTGGTTCATGCAAACGCTGAAGCCCTGTTGCAATGTTGTTGATTGTTCACGGCGCAGGTGACAGAAATAGTTTGTAACATGCAGGAGCGGGTTACTAGTTATTAGAGTCAAAGGTAAGGAGTCCAAACATTAGTGGTCAGAGTTTACAGACCCAAATCTAAATGGAAGTTTTGTGCTGTTAAGCTGCTAGTACACATACATATATATATATATATATATACACATGTACATTCATGTGCGAATAGATACTCCCCAAACACACACACACACACACGCGCGCACACACGCGCGCACACACACCCCAAAAGGTGCATTAAAGTGACTAGAATAGCACTATTCCACTTAACTATACTCTCTTTTTAAAAAAAAGGAATAAAAAATAAAAACAAACCACAACAATCACGCACAATGGGGGAGGGGGAGCAGAAACCCACAACGACCAGCTGCATAAGAAATTCCCCCGCATCTGATTGGCCAATGTCGGTGCCAGCGGCTGCCGAGAGGCGGGGTCTCCGTGTGTATGTGTGACAGGATTGGACAGAGCGGTGGGCCGTATTCAGTAGTGACAGCTTAGTGACGGGTCAGCGCCTGCCAGGCTCTTAAGACAGGGCCTTGCTGTAGCCGAACAGTCCAACGGGGAGGTACTTGACATGGGTGGGCCACTGGGCAGCCAGTTGGAAGAACTTAACGTCGTTCCACTCCACGCCGTCTATAGACACTGAAGAAAGACGCACGGACGGTTTTAAACTTTCAGGTACAATTCATTGGGCATCAGATAAGGCAAACATTAGCCAATAACTTTAGGCAAGCGGATTACTTTTATAGGGAGGTTAGATGATTTAAAGAACTACTAGGATAATTTTAATCCATCATAATTGGCCGAATCAGTTTGTAAATTTGACACATTGGCGAAGTAAAAGCTCAAAATGACCTTCCACAATACTATATTCCACAATACTATAAGGTACTTATACAATTATACAATACTAGAAGGTACTTCAGTAAACTAGTTTGAATTGAAACATAGCAATCTAATAGACCGCTACATGTTTTACCTGGTTTTGTGCCATATTTGCCATAAATGCACAAGGCAATAATTTAACTACACATGATGACATTGTATGGCTTTTATTAATATTCAGTAAGGCAGGTTACCTTTCAGGATGGTCTGTTGCGGCTTGGCAGAGCAGATGAGTCGACTAATGCCCTCGATGACCTGGCTCTTGGAGTCCAACTCCTTCTCTTTGGGCTTCTTGCCCAGGAAAATGGTGGGGACTGTATATACAATGAGGAGACCGGTATATCAATGTAGCCTATAACCAACATGGACACATACAGCTGCAGATTTTTTACTACATATAATAGTTTTACATGTAGTGTATGTATTTGTATATCGGTATTTACAGATTTTAGTATCTTTTTTATGGTTATAGTAAATACTGTTATATGTATAAAAACTAAGTGCAGTGGTCTCTTATTTCTTCTGCAGCTGTAGAGAAGCGAACCATTTCATTGTTCTACCTTTCTTGTTCTTCTCCTTGGTGACCACGGTCATGGCCATGGTGCTGACCTGGGGCTCGCTGCTGCCCCCGCCTGGCAGGCGGCAGACCTGCAGCGAGCGGAAGGCGCACTTCAGTGTGTTCTTGCAGCCTGTGTCGCGCCGCTCGCCCTCCCGCCGCTTCTCGGCCAGCGAGGCCAGCCAGTAGTCCACCTGCAGGCCGATGGCGTCCACGCCGTGAGACATACTGGGGCTCCTGGGGAGGGCAGGCAGGAGGAATTATGGGTAGGGGGGTTAACGTTCAGCTTGAAATACGTATGTATTCCTAGTATTGACATCTGTTGGAGGGAGGGGGCTTCCCTTTAATGCCATTCACACCTTTAGGCACCTGTCTGTCTAGCTGGCAAACCTCCAATATAATATAAGGAGTCACTTGTCTTGGAGCCTCATTGCTCTGTTGCTATTGAGGAACCAGTAAATAGGGGTACAAATAATAATGGTATTGTTTTAGACATGTAGACGATATATATATATATATATATATATATATATATATGATGATTATGTGTGTTGATTTGAACAATAAAGACATCAAAACACAATACAAAATATACAATTCAAAATACCCTTTCAATAGAAAAGATACATTCATAAAAAACTGGGGCAGGGACTAATATGTGTGCAAAATTGAGAGGAAAAGAAGGGAAAAAAGAAAGGAAACAAGGAAGGAACGAACAAAAAATGTCAGTAAAAGGAGGCAGGAGAGAGAGACAGTGAGAACAAGCCAGCCAGCAAGTCAAAGGGAGGAGCTTGTATTATATGCTAGCTATCATGCATCCCACCATTGTAGCTAGCATGTGGCCTAGTGGGCTAGCTAGCTAGCATGAATCATACCATGCTAGCTAGCTAGAATGAATCATACCATGCTAGCTAGCTAGCATGAATAATAGCATGCTAGCTAGCTCCTTACCCCTGAACCGCGAGGGCCGCGCCCATGGAGGGGGAGGAAGGGGGCGTGGCCACCTCCCTCATCATCCCGGTGGGGGAGCCGTGGGAGGGCGGGGACGTGGAGGGCACGGCCAAGCTCACTGCCACGCCCTCTTCTGTGTCTCCTTGACAACCAGAGAGAGGAAACGTAAGGTATGCCTTTGCACTGAGTAGTGTGTGGATTGCTAGTGCGTTCACAAATGACCCACGTGAAATACTTACATCTAAATATTGAAATAGGCCTGAAAATACCTTAGATGTTTTGGCTAGCATACGTATTTATAAATTCTCACCCGTTGAAGAAGAGCCAGACTCAATCAGGCCAACCTTCACCACCTGAGAGGATAAACACAAAAGCTAGGATGAGCTAGGATAAACCCTGCTTCCTTGCGCAAAATGTTGCAAGGTAGCCACCAAACAGTATTGTAGATAGGACAATCGCGTGTATTGAAGTATTGGAGAGTGAAAGTGGGGGATGGATGGGAGGGATGTATCCCCCCGCCGCTGACTCGTACAAGCTACCGTATAACCCCAATATTAACCGATAAACAACATTAGACTGACACCGTTTCCATTACCTCCCCCATCTCTGTAAATTCAGACACGTAAAATGTACTAACATGTAAAACCTTACCCCAATAAAAGGAATGAACTTCTGGTAAGAGTCTTCGTCTCGCCTGAGAGAACAGAGGAAGGAAATTAAACATGTTATTTCCCCTCTGCTGACAGTAAACTAGTTAGATATAAACACTAGTGTATTTGCACTTTTAAAAAAAAGTGCGTGTGCAATATCTGGCCACCGGGAGGCAGACCAATACAGTACAACAGAGGACCCCAACAGCCCCCTCCCAAAACATGCTTTTAATTTGAATCCAGCCGAAAGAATTTAGGCGAAACAATAGTGTATGGCATGATGCAGGTTTACACTTGACATGCACATGCGAGTATACCAGACCTCACGTAGTAATTTAAGTGTGTGTGTGTGTGCGTACGTGTCCACTCACGTCCTGGGCTTGCAGGTGAGCATGGCCTCGGCGATGGGGAGCTGGTGCGTGATTGTGGCCCCGCTGATGTAGTGGACGATCCTCCCCGCCACGTCCAGCTGGTCTGCAGGACGACAGACAGGGTTGTGTAAGGAGTGACGTGTGTGTGTTCGCGCACGTAGCAATCGTGCGTTACTGCTGGACGTAACGTTGAATGCTGGGAATCGTATGAACCGCTATGTGGCACAAGCGTGTCAGACCGAAAACAAACGCACCGACACACATGCGCAGCCAGCCCGGCTTTGAAAACAAGGAACAGAGGGGCTCGGATTATAACGTGAACACACAGAAGTGTGAAGTCATTATCTGCTAAGGAAGTGATTATCCCATTATATCTTCGCATGGAAAAGCGTTGTTTTCTTCTATATTAATGTTTACAAGGTCATATATAACAGGGGTTCTCAAACTTTTCAGCTCGTACTGAAAATAACAGTGCCAGAGACTCGCGACCCCCGCTGTCCCCAGAGGTGGTAGAATAACAGCCATATTTTTTATATATATATATATATATACATACACACACATATACATACATACATGCATACACACACATATACATACATACATACATACATACACACACACTCACCTAAAGGATTATTAGGAACACCATACTAATACTGTGTTTGACCCCCTTTCGCCTTCAGAACTG
>JAODTR010000007.1:4430673-4465664 GCA_025399935.1 Amblyopsis rosae | reverse complement strand
TTTCTTAAAATGAGGCCAGCTTTTGACCGTATGCTAGGTTCTGAAATACACTGCAGCGATGACGCGTACAGCGTGATCATCTTAAACCGTTTCTAATAATTAAATCGCATTTTGGAACCGATAAATTATTTATTTTAAAGCTACCCGGTTCTTGACATTTTGTTTTCGGTTCCAACTTGGAACCGAGTTACGGTACCCAACCCTAGATGACTATGATGTCAAGCATGTTTCAAAATGGTGGTGGAGCTAGATGAGGTATTAAAAACAGTTGTAGTTGATTGGTTAAAGGCTGTCCAATAGTTTTAAATTAACCATTTGTCTACGCCCAGTGACAATTGTGGGTTTGAGTCGAGCAGAGCTAAAGACCATTACAACATGCAGGCCAGTGGGTCCTCCAGGAGCAGAGCTAAAGACCATGACGACATGCAGGCCAGTGGGTCCTCCAGGGCAAATGCTGTAGCCCACCTGTAGACCAGGGCCAGGATGTTGAGCATGGTGGCCACGTCGGGGTGGTCGTGGCCAGAGGTCTTCTCCAGGTCCTCCAGGGCCTGCTTGCACAGGGGCACGGCCACCTCGTAGCGGCCCTGCGAGGCGTACTGGATCACCAGGTTGTGGAGGGTGCGCAGGCGGGCCGGGATCTCGTAGCCCCCCTGCTGGGCGGCTGCCACGGCGGCGCTGTTGTGCTGGTGAGGCACTGGAGAGAGACATGAGGTACACTAAAGGCATGTTACAGTGGAAGACAGCGTCTGACCTGTTGACTAGGGGGTGTAATGGTTCTGAAACCGAAACCGCGATACAAACGTGTACGGTTTTGTGTCACGGTTCCGGAATACAGATCCGCACACCCAACCTGCTACAGATGCAGCCCGTTGAGCTCCCATATACGTTGCTACTGTAATTAAACTACACATTTCATTTCACATTTAGCTCAAAACTAGATTAGAACCAATTAGCCTTTTTATAGTTAAAAAACACAATACAAATCGATTTATAGACTGCATGTGTTCTCATCCATGGAATTAACCCAAGTCACTACGATGTTGGATTATGGCAACGAGTCTATTGCCTTCACTTCTTTACTCAATAAGAGAATGTGGAATAATATCACACTTTATGCAGAAACATCAATGCGTGTGTGTCATTCTGTTGCGAAATGACAAGACGCGCAGCGCACACACACACAAATACTGTGTCATCTTCGTGGGTGGGTTAGACATGACGCAGCAGTTACCTTTTTTGTGGGTGTCACTGTCACGAAACCTATCTGACGTGCGTCAATAAAATATCCATGATGTCCGCCAAGGTATGAGAACTGTCAAAAACTTTCCAGGTTATATTTAATTCAGTCTCTGGCCGCCGTCTGTTTTGCCATCATGTGGTTCCAAACGGTTCGATCGTCTGCTTGCATTTTGTAACTTGTAGCAATGAAGCTACAGTGTACTTCTAAGTATTCCAAATTGTAGATTTTTAAAAAAGGTGTCTAATTTAAACATGAATATAGCAGCAAACAATCACTATTTTCTATGTTAAGGATATAGTGGAATATTGTCCTTAGCAGGGTGTTGTAACGTAATCCAATCTCTTTTTTTGTTCGTTTACCTAGTGCTGGCGCTACAGCATAGTGTGTTGGCGGCAATAAGAACAGTGTTCTTGTTTGGCTGAGAAGCTAGTACTAGTGTGCCATCTAGTGGCAGAAAGTATAGAAAAAAGAAGTATGTTCTACAGAATGTAATCAAGGCCAGGAAAAAAAATTCCCAGACTATACCGCTCAAAGGAAAAAATAAAAATAAAACCGAGATATGAACCGAACCATGGATTTGGTGAACAGTTACACCCCTAGTGTTGACACATTTTATAGTGACTAGGGATGCACCGGTTGATAGGAATCTAACAATACGAGATTGCTGGTAGTCCGATATTCCTTTCTAATGGACGATAGAGAAAAACAATCTTTGTTCTTATTTAAACGGCTGTCAATTCACAATTTATTAAGCCTTTCAAGAGGGTACCTGGATAAAAAAAATTATCTTAAATTAACGAATAATGTACTGTAATTGATAGGGTTTAAGAGGATTGATACATTAAAAGCAATATCACGACATTGAGGTGTATCGATATTTTCTTAACACCCCTAATAACAACAGGGAGTTCTTACTGCCTTGGCCTTGCTCCTCCTCATCGTTGGGGAACAGGTCATCCAGAGAGTCCTTGGTGGTGTCTCGGTCCTTCTCCTCCTGCTGATAAAAGGCAGTGGCTTGTGACAAGGCTATGTGGCAGTGTCGAGTGCGAGAAGCACGTCGTCTATCCTACCATCTCAAGATGACGACTCACTGGGAGAGCTTTACACTAGTGCACATGCATTTACAATTTCATTCCCGACAAACGAATCACTTCACACAGATCTGCCGCGTGAAAGAAATACCCCAAAGGGTCGCCTGGATACATAAATAGTGTATGACAATGTTTTCCCAATGCGGCATCAGTTAGTAAGCTGCTGCCAGAGCACAGGCTGTTATCTCGGAGGCTTGGGCTGGACTGCTGAGCTATGCAGTCAAAAGAATATGGGTCATCCCAACCTCGTCCTCTGACTACAGAGAAACGTTAGAACAAATAGATTCCTCTCTTTCACTAGATAAATGGCAACCTGACCACCGGTCTGTTTCCTGGGAGACCATATAGCCCCCCCAAAGGATAATTTCCTGCAACAGCCTGGTTCACCTCTACAGCAATAAACTGAGGCAGCCTTAAGCTAAATTTAAATCCCCCAGACTCTTTCACACCAACGCTGTTGTATAAGCATTTCACAGGAAGATATATCGTTGCTCCCCCCCCCGCCCCTACCACAAACTGCATGTGCAAACCGTCGAGTCATCCCAATTTAACACCAAAGCTAGAAAAATGGCTCTTTCGTGAACCCAATCAATTGAACGTATCTATTTTTAGAAGGGGTGAACACATTTTATAAGACTCATCTTACAAGGACAAGCTACAATAAAATCACTATAGATAAACACAAAACCATTGTATAAAAATAAAACGTTACGGTTAGTTCATGTTCATAAGGAACGGAAGGAAGTATGTCAAAGTACTGCTAGCACATACGCTAACTTAGGCTAGCTCCTGCTGTAAGACCCAAGAACACACTGGCTACTCACAGTGGGCGAGACGTCCTCGTCGTACTTCTTGAGCTGGTTCATGAACTCCAGGTGCTTCTTCTCTTCCTCCAGCTGGGCCACGCTCTGCTCGCTCTTCTGCAGCTTCTGCTGGGTGTTGGCCAGCTCGTCACGCAGCCACTGGTTCTCCTGGCACAGGCGACGCACCTGCGCCTTCAGCTTCTGCTTCTCCGACTCCACGGCGTTCAGGTGGTTGGACAGGGCCATCATCACCTGGGGGGGGGGGGGGGGGGGGGGGGGGGGGGGGGTGAATCATCGTCGCCGCCACAGCAGCTCAATATAGAATAGAGAAGCTGGGAAGGTAGCTTGTACACTCACAACATGGCAAAGCCCAGCAACATAATAAAGACAAACCTGGGATGTATTAAATATCTGCTTTTGTGCATTTGAGACGGATGGCTCAGCATTCTGTAAAGGCTGTTTTGCTGGCCCACTGATACACTAATTCTCATTAAACTAACAACTAGGTGCTCTAACATGCCTTGAAAAATTTAATCAGGTTTCACGATTATCATGCATGAATTTCTCAACACTAGTAATGCCGTTTTGCAGATGTAAATGTGTGCAAATGTTTGTTTGAATGTCCTCACTGTGCAAGCAAAACATCCCTATTTTGAGAGGAAAGAAAACACTTTGTTAGCTAAGCCTTTTACGGTTATGAAACCGTGGTGTTTTAAGTGAAACCGGTTCAGCGCTGCAACCATACCACGTATCGTATCGCGCGAGGCCCTACTATCATCAACCAGGGAACACGGCGAACGACAGTTGATCACATTTTATTTACCTGTGCCTCTCCGAGGCCAAGCTCAATCATCTCCACCGACTTGCGCAGGAGGTTGGACTTCTCATGCACCAGGTTGGCCTCCTCGTCCTTCTTCAGGCACTTGATGGTCTCCAGCAGGCTGTGGAGGATGGAGTTGTGCTCGTTCTTCAGCGCCTCCAGCCCCTGGATCACCAGCTTGGTGTTGGAGATGATCTCCTCTTGAGTGAGCTTCTCCAGCTTCTCCTCCCGTGGGTAGACCATGGTGGACATCTTCGGGCTAGCGCAGGGACACCTGGCAGGAGAATTAAGCGTTATAAAACACAGACCCAATAAAGGAAGGCTGGACCAGACCACGTTCTCATGAGACACATAGATGTGCTTGCTTATCGTTAATGCTGCATTTGTTCATGCTAAACCCTGGGACCGTGTGGTCAACACTGGACGAGAGTCTACTGAAAGAAAGGGGGTTGTGCTGCTACCGCAAGTTTGCCTGCCGTATTTGCTGACTGGCGTCTGGCCGTCTCTCTGCTGCTCAAATACGATCTGAGTGAGACACTAGAGGCACAGCCATAGAAGGAGAGATGAACTTGCCTTTGAGTCATCGCGCAGGCGATAAGCCATTCAAATTTCACATGCAATGCATTAGTGATTACGCAAATTATGCAAACCCTTAAGCACGGCAAGCAGCATGGCCTGTAGCAGCATTTGAATGATCCTACAGGCCATGCTGTCCGGTGCCAGGTTTTGGCAGACAGAGGCCCGACTAATGGCTGAAATAGCCCAAGAGAAGACGCGCACGAGTAAAGCTTGGTCAAGTCACAAAGAAACAAAGATGACGCGTTGTTGAGCAACAACATGCACACTGCTCACTCGCTGCTTTTAATGAGTGAGCGTTGTATGCATCTCTCTTTCCCCAAACAGTCTGTAGAGAGCCTCTGACTCACTCGCTGTGACTAATAATAATGTATCATCTAAATGGGCTTCAGCACACAAAGCCCTGCCCCTCTTCTGTAATGATATACCGCCTACGCCTTTAGCACAAGTGTGGACGTATGGACATAATAACATAAGGATGGCGCACAATGCACCAGCAGAGAGACCACCTGCCTGAAGAATATTGCAGCAGATAGCTTACCAGCTTACCATCACAACAGTAATGTGTTACTATTGACTATGGAGCCACTCCCTAGGTCAGTGCTCCCTTTTCAGTCTATGTATTTTATCAGTCAATAAAAGAACAACACGGGAAGCTTTCAGTCAATCACAGGAAACTGGGAGAAACTGGAAATGCAGAGAACATGAATAATAGTAGGCAAATGTAATGAATTGGGTATTGTACCACCGAAACATGATGGCCATCTAAATGGGCTTCAGCAAATGTAATGAATTGGGTATTGTACCACCGAAACATGATGGCCAGCAACGGCCAACTTGAATTCTCAACATATTGGGTTAAAACAAATCACACCACAATAAACAGAATGACAAATCCACTCATGGCTGCCACCTATTGTAGTAACAGTGTCACCAAGGTGATGTAACACCATGTAATCACAGCTGTGCTCTGTCTTTGAGCATTAGAGACAGTCAACTATCCTAATAGATGGCTGGATCTTCTCAGTACGGAATCTAATCAGGAGAGAAGGGCGTGGATAAAGTTTGAGGCTCTGTCCAACCTCCATGACAGCAATGTAGATCGATAGGAGTGTCAGTTAACAACCCTGTGGAGGAAGGACACAGTATGGGATGGGTAAGGCAGCTTGAAAAACCTCTCCATTACAACAGCCTAGGGTATACTTTAATTCCCATTTGTGTATCGTGGCGTTCTAA
This sequence comes from Amblyopsis rosae, assembly GCA_025399935.1. Taxonomy (NCBI): domain Eukaryota; kingdom Metazoa; phylum Chordata; class Actinopteri; order Percopsiformes; family Amblyopsidae; genus Amblyopsis; species Amblyopsis rosae. The sequence continues at coordinate 4,459,898 of JAODTR010000007.1, read as the reverse complement.
CAGCCGAAATAGGAGCAATTTTAGTGCCTCCTAAACAGAACCCTTGAGCGGGATGAGCACAGGCCTGAGGAAGAATAAAAACACACAAGGAGGCTGCTGCATGTCTGGCTTTTGCTGCTGCAGTGCAGGTGGAAGAGCAGGCTTGGCTATGAAAAGCTAAAGCGATACTGAATAGCGTATCAGTGGGAATTAACTATGCTCTGTGCAATGCAATGCTTTACTGCTCACATCTGCTATGGTGGCTTCTCAAAGGAACGCCGCAAAGAAGCACAGTTTTCCTAAGGAACAACTCGAGTCCTGCCCCCACCCTTCCCTTACATAAAACACAACGCTGACCTATTTGCATCGTGTATTCTGCCACGTGTGGAAAGAGTTTGGTTTCAATTATGTCTCAATCTGGTGTTCAATCTAATCAAAAGCAATGTTGTCCCCACTGAAACCATACTATCCACTTACTGAAAGCCAAAGGGTTAGGTAGGTCTAGGCAATAGTCCTTCAAAACATGTTGGTAATCACATTTCTACCACCCTCGAGTCAACTAATAGGTGTTTTTAAGAATGTCCAGAAAGGCTCACCCAGTCACAGTCAGCAACATCTGTCTGGACTGAAAGTGAGAGCTAATAATGAATTAATCATGGCGTGATAGCAGGCACGGAACCCAAACATGTCAGATTCAGTGACTGGTAAGCACTCGAGGGTTTTGAGAGTGCTTGTGTGCAGGAACCGGAGCCTTTGCATTTAAATTACTCCACCCAAAAACATGAATAAGGTATAGTCATCTCTTTTAGGAGCATAAATTAAACTGAAATTGTAGGAACTAGCATGCCATGATGGTGTAAAAGGAAACAGCCATGGGGCCTGTATACTGTAGCATACATGCAAAGCCAGACAAGATCTTCATTAGGCCTACAGTATGTCAAACGTTCATGTCATAAACAATCCAACACAACCCTATGCCTTGCAAATATGAAATTATGCTGATTTTGGAATAACAAGCCAAGTTAATCCAATTAAACTAATGAGCAGAGTGAGCAGTAGGGTCAATTCTGAAATTGTTTCAGCACAAAATGCTGTAGCAGGGAAGGACAGATACAAGACTGATGCATTTGGTCAGCACAGAATCAGCTTAGTCACTTTAGGAGTACTTTCCTTTTCCATTGATGTTTGGTGTGAGGAGGCATGGGAAGTGTTCAGGGCTAATGCTTTCATTATATAATATTTTAATGTGTTTTTGTAAAGCAGAGCATCAATGAGTCCAATGGGTTTAGCTGAAGGAACAGAACATGCAGTTTTAGTTTCAGAACACATATCTTAAAATTTGTTCTGCTTAATTCCTTCAATTAATTATGTTTTATTAGGTACAGAATGTATCTAGTGACTGTATTCATCATGTTGCTGATAACATGTCTAAGTCTTGTGGTCGACATACATTTCTGCAATGCAGCCAAAGGTTACACTATACCAGCGACATATATGACTTTGACTATACCCATGTTTAGGCTTAAATATAAAAAGGATCATAATCCAGGATTAAATAAGAAGAAGACGCTATTTGAACAACAATGTCTGTCTGCCTGCCTCATATTGTACACCAGCCAGCTGTTTAACTACAGGGAGCCATTTCAAACATATCCTTCCTTTACTAACCCAAACATTGCTTTGGCACATTATTTACCTACACAACACAGAAAAGGTACACTGCGTTAGGATATAAGCTACACCTTTAACAGAAGGATTTACAGTGACACAAATATGGATAGACCTATGACAAAATGAACAGCCATGTATTCTTAACAGAACTATGTACTAGGCTACAATAAAAAAAACAAATATATGGGGAAGAACAAATAGATGAAAATAAAACCATCTAGCCACCCAGTAAGACAGTCAGCAGCCGCAGAGCCTGCATCCATAAGTAGCCTACACTGATCCAAGGACTGAGTCATACATCAGTTACCCTGTTTTCCAATAAATACAAAGTCACAATGGACCAGAAAACCAACCTCAGCCTCAGCAGCAGATCAGAGCTTCATAGTTTGGCAGGGACAAATGGCTGACAAGATGCTGACTCGTCTCCTGGGAAGAGCTCGATACTGGAAATAAGAAGCTAGTCCCCAACTTGAGACACAAATCCAGTCACAAAGGAAGAGCAGTGGCTGACACACGACTACCGCAGGTGTGTGATGGATACGAGAGAGGACACGCAGAGCTGCCTGAAGGACGGTGACCTTCCCGTTATCCAGTCTAACGACCGACAGCTCCCGGCAGCACCGCCCACAGCCAGAGAGCAGCAGAGCCGCTGGGGGGGGGGTGCCATGCAGATATAGTCTCAGCCTCTTCCGTCCATTAGCACTATGTCATATAAGCAACTGTGCTGATCGCATGATACATAGACCACTGTAAACTTGAAAACACTATAAGGAAGATGGAGATTTTCATTGACAGTTAGTATTGTCAGTCACTCATGTATTCCAGTGAAACGCTATTGCAGTGCTTTATTAGCCTACTAATGTCAGTTTTCAAAACATGTTAGCATAGGCCTAACCGTAGCCTACTTATAAATCTGATGTACTCTGGCTGTTGACTCATTGAGTTACAGTCAGTTGTTGGGCATGTCAATCAAAATACCTCTGTCAAGTAGATGGGTCTTGAAGCACTGTGTGCTCCTGACGATACAAGTATGGCTCTGCCAGACTATTCAGATCTAGAAGACGCCCACTGTGACAAGACACCTAACGAGGCATAACAAGGCTGAGGTGAGGGGTCAGAGGTCAGGCGTGTGCTACCATGTCTACAGCCCAACTAAAACTGGATTTATGAGCCTAATAAAACTGCGTAACTCTAGCTGCAGGACAGATTTTATAATAATTAGTATGTCGGTATATTGACCAAAATACAACCAAAATGTTATCTGTAAGGTGCCATTATAGGCTCGCTGATATTTTGATCGAGCTCCAAACATACAACTCATGAATTACGTCCATAAATTCCCTTTATTGATAACCATAAGAACCACACACTTTTTCCTGTTTGAGTGCAGCAAATAGACAAAGTGATAGGAACTGTCAACCCCCACATGGTGAGAGCAAGTGTTTAAATACACAGGTGCATAGTAAGGTATACAGAGAGGCGCTCTGAGGTGGCCTTTACAGCATTGCATTCATTCAGATTACACATCGACATGAGACAATATGGGTTAGAGGCATTGACCTTGGCCAATCACAACAAAACAATTGCCATGATTCAGAGAAGAGGAATTCATGTTTGTGATGAAACTTTATCCCATTACAATTTTATCTAAAAGCAAAAAACTGAAGAACCAGTCAAAAACAACCAAAGACATACTTTGACGCATGACTTATTATATTTTCACAATAAAATGTATAAAAGAGTGCCAGCAGGTTTGATTATATAGTATAAAACTGTATGGAGATGAGAAGATTCATATTCTATAACATCGCTTTAGAAGATAGTTTTTTTGTACACAAAACCTTGACGCAATCATAGTCCATTGTGAGAATAATGTTTTAGTACCATTACTTTTCCAATACGCGACTAGGCTGCTATATTCATTGGTTTAGCAAGTTTGGTAACATTGCTGAGGATTATGGACACAAGCATTTTAGGGTTCAAAGGTTAAACTGTTATGCTAGAGCTATTGTTATTGCAAACAGCAATTCTGCACTACAAGTAGGTTCATTTCAGGCAAGGTGACAGGAAAGAGCATTGTTGTTTAGGGCAGTCATGGCTGTAAGGAGACAACATGATGGATCAGGTTTATCCCTGCTCTGAGCTGTGTGTGGTTGAAAATTGAAAGTGGAAAAACTGGCCTGTCATTTAGCTGTTTGTCCCTACCCTAGGCAGTCCACATGCACAATGATTTGATACATATACCCAACTTTGGATAATCAAAGTTAATGGAAGCCAAAAGTACTACTTAATCACAGCTTCCCACAGAGTCCATCCTACTAATAGGCCTGCATCATCATCCCCAAGTTGAAGATGTGTGCCACATACACAGAGCTGAAAGGACAGAAGATTAACTCAATTGCCATGAACAGTCCATGCTGTTGTGATTGGCAAGTGCACTAATGATCTGCAGCTCTATAAGAACAGAACTGGTAATTAGGTTTCTTTATATAAAAGGCAAAGCTCACACTGGGCTCACTAATCAATTAATTTAGTAGCATAGTAAAGCATGGGTTTTACTGCTAAGGAAAATGCCTCCGCCAAAACCAAATGCATCCAAGGAATGAAAAAAGAAATAGGGATGACATGGCAGAAATAAAATATTGCACCAACAAGCAATATTTATATAATATTTTGACTTGGATTAATTCCCTGACCTCTTGCTGGACACTATTACACAGATCAACAGTGTACTGTAATCTTCCCGTTTCCTTTAGAAGCAGCCACCATTCTCACTGAACGCACCATACACAAAGGAGACCCAATAAACACCAAGGGTGTGGCAGGACATGGGAGAAACAAGGAGGGAGTGCCACTTGATACTGAAGAATAATATAAATCACATCGCTGAAATCTACGGCCAAGACACGTTTCTTACGTATGATCGGGTTTAAAATCATAAATACTATTGTTTGCTAATATGTTTCAGTGAGCTCTACCTTGACAACGTTTTTGTTTTATCTCCGAACAGTGTTGACACTTAGCTGCAGTGTTTGAGCTGTGTGACGTAATGATCAGCATTTATGGCAAGGTAATTAGATAAGTACAAAACGGATATGGTGTCAAATCAAATGAAAATGACTACACCACCTCTCAGTAGATGCATGCAACACCACAAAGAAGACAGCACTTTTTTCTATACCGTATCCAAGCACAAAGCAACCGACCTTAAGTGGTCTGCTGCACAACATCATTAACATAGTGCAAAATGGATCACGGCCAATAATTCATAAATGTAATATCAATTATACGTGCTTGCCTTTCACCAGATCGAGTGGGGGGTTTCCTCTGAGATCTAATAAAAAATGCTCGGAAAAAAACGGTACAGAAACAACAATTTCCATAAGATGTTGCTTTCTTGTCGATCGGTTTTGCGGTATCGTCACTCGTCAGCGAATTACTAGCTTACCGTACACAGCTAGCATTACCGCTCCCAATGTACTCTCAGTCGGCAACGTTTACCCCCACTCTATTAAAGCACGTCAAATAATATTGACAATACCAGGTAAAGGAAAGTGCCACATTCACGTTTCAAACGCTGATATATTTGTAAAAATATAACACTTACCGAAAGCTAGGACTGACAGATCTGCTCAGCCCCTTTAAATCCAAAATGTCTCCTCCACAAAAGTAGCTCCCAGCAGCCTTTGAGACAGGAGGGAGCGCTAACGAGAAGTGACGTCAAATTGTTTTTCACCACTTTTTCACACTAAACACTAATCTAAGAGTACCTTTGTAAATGGATGCTTATTGCAGTAGATCTAATTTCTACACTGTCCAACGTTTTTGTATTGATTCAAACAATTGCAAACAACGTAAATGTTATCATCACAACTCAACTATTTCCAAATATGATTTTAGTACAGGAGTGTATTCATATAAGATCATTCACGGTATTCAACATTAAATATTTTGTGAGGGTAGGTCACTCGAGATACGCCAAACCAAATAAAGCTCTGCTACTGTACTGCATTCATGGACGTTATGACTGCATTGCGAAGATCGCCTCGCACCCTCCCTTTCCCAAACGATCACCAACAATACTGTCCTACCGTGCCTCCTTCTGGAAGCTCAAAGCATTTCATGCTACATTGACCGTGGGACTTTGACAGCATTTTGAGTTGAAAATTGTTGTATGATCTTTTCAAACATTTCTTTTTAAATTACCACGTATCTTTCATATTATTATTATTATTATTATTATTATTATTATCGTTTAGGTCGCAGTCCAAATGAAACTGAATTAAATACAAATGTTATGCATTACATAAAAATTGGGGTGCGAGTAATATGCTCAGTGTTCAGTAATTATATTCTATATTTCATCTTTTATAGCATTTAAAGGCGGTTGGCAAACCAGTTTAGAGGTGCATTATCCTCCACCGACTGGACTGAAATGTGAATCGTGAGATTGAGCAGGAAATAATAATAAAATATATAAATAAATATATAAAAAATATAAAACAAATTAATATACGCATTATTTTAAAATATATCATATTGTCTAACCAAATGTCGCCCAATATATACGAACAATCCTGTGTTAGTATATTTTGAATATAAACGTCATCAGTATGCGACGTAGCATGCATGGGGACGTAGTGAAGGGCGCAAATGATAAGAGTGTAAATAATCTCAAGGTTTGTTAAATACATGTTACATTATATTTCCATGCTAGTATAAAATGTGTTCGATACTAATATCCAACCGTCTATTCGTATATTCTTGGTACCTACTGAACCAAATCCACAATCTGTTAGTTACTGTAGCTGCATCGACAGGGTATCTAAATGTGCTAGTTTACATTTGTTAGAACGAATAACAACGTATTTTGCTTCTTCTGTAGGCCTACACTACGGTACCGGTACGGTAGCCTTGTGTCGAGGAGATCATGATGGTTTTGGCTACTCTGACTCGGGGTTTACGTTCGCTGTCCCTAGTCCAGCCCGTATTGTCCTCACAGGTATGTCAGTCAGTGTTATTATTTTCGTTATTAAATAATACATACTTTATGAAGCATTGTATTTTTCGTGTTGTGTTACCAGGCAGTTGCACAGAACACATTAAGAACTAAGTCCATCTCCATCAACACACAGTTGTGTTTACCAGCAGTAGGTATTCTCGGTACTGTAAGACAATGTAGAGGGATTTTCACAACGGTGTCATTAGACCAGAATCGGACATATTGGAAGAAGCGGGAGAAATACACAATTAAACCCATTGGAATGAAGAAAACGGGAGGAAGAGATCACACTGGTAAGGCTTCTTAATTAACAGTCACTAGTGACAATAAGATATCATTCCCCACAATATACATTAGCAATTTAATTCATAGGCACTAACGTTTTGAAAAACATAGAGAGCATATAATGTTTACATTCCTAAATGTAATTTATTTTGACTAGACAGTTGTTTAGATACATTAGTTAGTAACACTATTACGGAAAGCAAATAGCAGGCAATGCATCCCTCAAATCACAATGACTTTTTAACAAAAATAATATTCTATATTACACTGTAGCTCAAGTAAAGCTCCCTCTTCGGTTATTGTACAGGGAGGATTAGTGTGCATGGCATTGGTGGTGGCCACAAACAGAGATACCGGTGGATAGACTTCCAGAGATTGCGCTATGAACCCGGCCTAGATAATCAGGCCTTTGATGAGAAGGTCATTGAAGTCCGATATGACCCATGCAGGTGCATCCTCTCAGCATACCCTCCACATCATAATGGCAAACAATTTCTTTCATAATATTGTGTCTGGTTCCCTTTCACCTACCCCTTTCCATTGAAAAGATCTGCAGATATTGCCCTGGTGGCTGGGGGCAACAGGAAACGGTGGATTATTGCCACAGAGAATATGCAGGCTGGAGACTTGATCAAAACCTCAGGAGTTATTGGACGTATGGCAGGTGTGTCTTCAACTTTATGCCCTAATCTTCTGTGAAATATTTAAAATTAGATTTATATTATTGTACTTTAGTGGGTAGATATGTTTTCATGTGTGTTCAAAAGCAGTTATGTTGGTCTCTTTCAGTCTCAGCCAATGAGGGTGATGCTTTCCCACTAGGGGCTCTTCCCGTGGGCACCTTGGTGAACAACCTGGAGGTATACCCAGGAAAGGGAGCACAATACATTCGTGCTGCAGGTGCATGTAGTTTCTGCTTCTTTTTCTTACTTGAAACTTTATGTCAGATATTATTACATAGGTAGTTACTAAACAGATGTATTTCCTTCAGGCACAAGTGGAGTTCTACTTCGTAAGGTGAATGGAACTGCCATTGTTCAGCTTCCTTCGAAGCGGCAGGTTCAGGTAAGGCTTTTCGGTTTTGGCGGCTGGGGGTGCAGGGTAATGAAAATATGTAATTTTAAATGGAATATCGTCATTGTGACACCCAGGTTTTGGAGACTTGTGTGGTAACAGTTGGTCGTGTATCCAATGTTGATCACAATAAACGGATAATTGGCAAAGCGGGTCGCAATCGCTGGCTTGGCATTCGTCCTTCAAGCGGCTTATGGCAGAGGAAAGGTGGCTGGGCTGGACGCAAGATAAAGCCCTTGCCACCAATGAAGAGCTTTGTCAACCTGCCTTCAATCTCTGCTAGTTAATGGCATGGTCAGTTTGACTCTGAATGGACAAATGTAGTATACTGTATATCCATCTTGTACTATTGTTTTACCCAATAGAGTTGAATGTGAACCATTTCAATAATAAAGCAAATCAATAATACAAACAAGTCCTGGTTTTACAGAAGATTAAAAATTTATTCAACACAAAATGCTTGTGAGAGCATGGAAAGAAAACCATATAAAAAATCCAAAACATATTTACATCTATAGTAAAACATGCAAAGAGTAACCCATATTTTTAGTGGTAAATTTAAAAATACTGTAATGTCATTAAAATAGGGTTTGTGCAAAGACACCGGGTGGCATTTCAAGTTACGGAAACAATGAGGTGGCATTCATTCAGTATCCTATGTAGTCTACACTTGAATGTTAAACTGAGTGATCTTAAAGTCAACTTCCAGCAGTGCTGTCTTCATGTGAAGGAAATGTTACTGTTAAGTTGGCAAGCCAGCTCATTGATCCGGTCTTGTAAAACACCCCCATGCTACCTCTAGATTCAGGGCAAAACAAAAATTGAGGTCAAATACATAGAAATACACTTATTGATGCCCTTGTAGAATTTAAAGGGATAACTTACATGAACATCCCCTCCACAAACACATAACTCCACTGTAGTAGCACTTTCAAACATTTCCCAAGCCAGGTTTATGAATACAAAAGGGCCAGGTCACCTGTTACGTTAAGTGAACACTTCCATACAAAACAAGGAAAACGAAACCTCAACTTAACAGTCGCAGGCATACATTTATGGTCTATGTTGAATGAGATTTTCAACATGAAATGGAGAGGAGGGGGGTAAAGCCATTATTTATTTTTAGAAGGCGCTTAATCCTATTATAAATATGACACCCTATTTTAATGGGGTAATGCTATAAATGAATAAAGTAAAGCCGTATGAATATATATAGTGGTTAATATTTTAAACAGATTTTACCACTCCATCTCTAAACTAGAAAGCGTCCCAGTCAGAGCTGAAATGTGTATAAATCCACAAAGTGCATTACACAGTGGGGGAGATGTACAAGAAAATCCACATCCAATATTGTTTGCATTGCTGATAACTAACATCAAAATGAGTTATGGAAATGCATTTGGCATTTAGGATGAGAAATAAAGGTTAATTTGTGCTTTGAATTTAGTAGGGGTATTTGCAATTCACAATAGAACATTTGTATAGGTATATACAATACTATAAAAGCTAGCCTATCAAAGCTTGCAAGTCTTCACTTTATAAAACGCAACAACAAAGTAACTGATATAGAAGGCCCTTTGTTAAAAGGTTTCCTATTGCAGAAAGTTCACACAAGTAACACTATTCAGGGAGTACCATCAAACATTTACCACACACCTACACAGACACACATAGGCAGTGACTTACAAATCTGGCAAGGCTCTAACCATACTTTTATCATATTCAAATTATGTTAAAACCAACTTAATAGCTGTAATGCACATTTCACGTTAGACCAGCTCATTGTCAATTTGAAATGTCCACCAATAGGCCTCTACAACACTGAATGGGTAACTTTAAGGATTATATTTAATGTTTGGAGTATATGCACGTACAGACAGTTATTTTTGATTTACACATTCAATTGGATTTGGCTAAATGGGCCATAAGCATTTTCAACTCGGTATATACACTACTGATCGACTCAAGTCTTTAAATATAACAGTTAGGACAGATTTTGGCACATCACTATATAGTTGGTCTGATCTGGAACCATTGAGCTCATACCTCAGTCTATCAGCAAATATCTTCAGGTCTGACAGACATACACTGTTAAAGGCCATTATGTCTGTGCGTCTCATAAGCCCGGAACACACCCACTTTTTGTAGTAAGTTTTTTTGTTTTTCCCCCCCTCTTGGTGAAATGGGCAATTTGGAAACAAAACCTCGACATTACACTACATGGATTCTTAACATTTGGCTTTTTAGTGTGAATATGTTGTGTAATAGAATGATCCTTCTTCTAAAAAGGTTGAAACCTCTCAGGCCTCCAGTGTTATGTAATGAGCCTATACCACCAATACAAGAACGTCTGCATTTACACTGATGAACAAAGTAGGGATTACAAGTGTTAAAAATGCCTTATAGCTACATTCATATTAGCTACCCTCATTAGCATCATACTAGACATTTTGTTTAGACTAGATACAGTGCTTAAAAGCAACAAGGCAGAAATAGAATGTCCCTTGCAATTTGACAAATTACCTTTTGTAAAAAGAAGTTAAAACGGACAATAGGGAAAAAGAACAGAGTTAGAAGGGAGATTCCAACTAGATTCACAGCAAGATTCCAACCGTCAATAAACAGTCTCATACAATCCCACACACCACTGCACATCACTGTCACACTCCTCCATTGTCTATAGAGTAACAAACATAGGATTTCACAGAAATAATAAATGTTAACAAAAACAAAGTGCAAACAAAGCTGCCATTATCATATGTGGCAAATTGTCAAACCTCAAAATACATCTGAGGCGGCAGCGCAAACAAACCATACAAAATAGTACTTGTTCTTTTTGTAGTGTGTGTGTGTGTGTAAAAAAACAACCAACCAACATTGTAATCATCAACATTGTAAAACATCAAATTGACAAAATGACATTTCTTTGCGTATTCAACACGTGGTTACATTTCAGTAAGGTTTCCACAGGAAAACTATTACTGCTGGGGTCTTGTGGCTTTTTCTCTAGCGCTCTAAAGCCTCTCAGGGAGACAAGTGCAGGGGACAGTCTGCTAGTGAACTGAGGCTGGCTTGGTGGCCGGGGTCACATAGGCTTTGTATAGCCAAAGATTCCCACTGGGAAGTGCTTGACGTGAGTCGGCCACTGGGCAGCCAGCTGGAAAAACTTGACATCGTTCCACTCCACACCATCGATAGACACTGTCGATAAAAAGTATGGTAATTTGAGGGCAAATTAGAGTGTGTTTCATACTGTGTTGATATCAATATCAATTAAAGAGGGTAAACCAATGTGTTGGGCACCTTACCTGTCATGTTAATAAAAAAAAAAGGTAGACTGTTATACTTTACACCACCACTAGATAGCAGTAGACCTTTTCCTAAGGAGCCCTGGAATGTGTGTTTGGACCAGTATGTGAGCTGAGCAGACTAGGAGCGAGGAGTGGAGCTACCGCTATTTGACTGGAGCGAGGAGCGTAATTGTAGCGGGTGAGAAGGCTACCGCTCCGGTTTTTCCGAGCAGCCGGTCACGAGGTTAGGACATACTCATCCCATCATAGCGTATCATGTATGGTAGTTTTAATACGTGTAATTATACCCCTTACCCGTGGTAGGCGCTGTCTGTCCTACCTCTGTCCTATACCTGTAGCGAAGTGCAATGATGCAGTAAAGAATAAGAGATTGTGCTTGTTCTTATTCAAATAAACAACATACATGATGGGCCAACATCATCACTAAATTGTACGGATTTGTTTTGAATGAATTACTCAACGAAAGTGAATTTGGAGCGGCAAGCGGAGTGGTATGGAAAGACTGGGAGCGCTCAGCTGCGCTCACGTACTCTAGTTTGGACCGGTGTGTGTGGCCTCACCTCTCAGCATAGTGTGCTGGTGCTTGGCAGTGCATATCAACCTGCTGATACCATCAATAACTTGGCTCTTAGAGTCCAGCTCCTTCTCCTTGGGCTTCTTGCTGAGAAAAATCACTGAGGAGGAAACCATGAAGTCATTCACTTCATTCCTTTACTCAGCAGTTTTTGTTCTGAAACAAAATGTGCTTTTCCCAGCATCTTTACATTTCACATGAACATACCAGGAGCAGGGAGATCATTCATCGCTGCTAGGAGCAGAAACCTATAGCTGCAATTTTGCCAGTCTGAATAGTACCAGTGCTAATAGAACTAATTTTTAATCTGCAGGACGAGATACGCGATACGTACAAACACAAAGACGTCCTTAGCGCCTACCTTTCTTGTTCTTCTCCTTGGTGACCACGGTCATGGCCATGCTGGGTGGAGGGGTGAGCTCCCCACCGCAGGGCAGTCGGCTGACCTGCAGGGAGCGGAAGTTACTCTTCAGCGTGTTCTTCAGGCCCACGTCCCGCTTGTCGCCCTCCCTCTTCTTCTCCGGGCCCTGCCACGTCCAGTAGTCCACCTGCAGGCCCATCAGCTCGCCTCCCGAGCACGGAGAACTGCATAGGGGAATCGCCACCGTGAAAGCTCTGGGATTAGCAGGGCTCATACGGCCACAGCAGACGGTCAGATGGAAAGAACTGGGGTCTCAAAGTCATATTGCTTTTGGGTCACTAGCCTAGCGTGATCAGGATACATTTTACTTAGCCGCACAGAGAATCAGTCTGGAGAGCTTGAAATAGTGATAGAATAGAGTCCGAGTAACAAATGAACTAAACAATCAGCGTCATATTTATAGCTGCGGCCGTGGTTAAGGAGTGGCGAAAGCAACTTGAAAGCTACATGTAAACAAGTATTATTTGACAGTGCCTGCCTTTTTCAAACAGGTTCGATGGAAGGCTCCCCCAGATGGACTTGTGTCAATCATCCATCTAGCATGTCAGGCTAACTAGCCACTGTGGGCTCTCCCAATTCATTTAAATGTTATGGGAATGTAGAGTAGAGGTGAGTGAGTGAGAGATATTTATTTATCCTTTCAGAAATTCATTGTGTGCCATACAGCACTTCAGTCATACAGTCAGACAGTTAGTTACATTAGACAAGACAATCAACAGTAGCGCCACTGTAGACATACTGTTATCAGCAATTGGTGCATATACATGAACTACACACACACATGTATGCATCTATCCATCCAACTATCTATCCATCTATGACTATAATGGACAGGTGTGTGTGTGGTTCTTTAAACTTCCATCAAGCATTTCTTCCCCTGCCAACAGGGGGAGGCAATTCCCCAACCAATTGTTAAACATTTGCACAAAGTCCCATGGTGAATTTATGTAGTAGTTTGTAGAAGCATTTCCAATGAGATACGCACTGTAGCCACTGTGTTTTATAGTAGGATTAAGAGGCAGAGACAACTGCAGGGATGGCCACGGCTATGTCAACATTCCACATGCTTTAACATTTGGGCCAAACAGTAAACAAGATATTTGATATCAATAATCCCTTGTGGATGTGATAGCAGGTTCAAATAAACATTCTGCTTAATGGAACTTTATAATTAATTCAAACATACTTCAACCATTCCTCTGTCAATAAATGGCTTTTAGTGTTAATCTAAAATCCACACTACCAACATGCTTGGACGTTCAATGAACAGCAGAGTGCTATGGTAGAGCAGTCTGTCCTCAACTTTCACTTCCCTGCCAGTCAAATCCATTGACATGCACTATCACTTCAATTGGCTGAGCTGTGAAGACCACAGTCTGGGTCCTTCCTCCACAAGCTGGCCAAGCCACACCAAAAAGCTGGTGCAACCTTTGCTGTCTGTTAGAACCATGCGCGGTTCTGGATTAGACGTGCTCGTGGCCGGAAGGCATTGTGATCTAGAATGTACTGTGGCATCTCTCACCCAGCTCCAGAGAGGGCAGTGGAGACCGATGGGGATTGGGGAGGAGTGCTTCCCATCTCTTTTCCATACGGACCGGCCGATGGGGGTGTCGGGGACGACAGGATGCATGGGTTGCTCACCATTGCGTCGTCAGAGTCCACTGCAATACCGGACAGAAAAGGACAACTCAACTCAACTAGTAAAGCATAGAAATAAGCATTCTGGTCAAAGTCTCTGTATGTATCCACGTCCAACAATAATGCTAATCTCCGTCTTCCAGAGAAAGGCGATTATGAGGCGAAACGCTATCTTTAAGGAGGAGCCTTCGTGACAACATGGCAGAATGCCATGTGATTGAAGGGTGCTTGCACCAGCTGAAGACATTATAAGCAAGAAGACGACGTTACCTGAGGTCGACAGGCTGTGCTCCACAATGCCCACCTTTACAACCTGAGAGCAAGGATCAACCCATGTTAGTGCAAGTCAAAGGGTGCTAGGAGTGCATCTACTGTACAGATGCCTTTCCTTACCCCTATAAATGGCACAAACTTCTGACAGGAATCCTCGTCGGGGCTGTGTGTGGGGAGAGAAAGGAAGAGGGAGGGAGAGAGAGAGAGAGGGGGCTGTGATTGTTGTCAGGTATGGAGTTGGGGGCAGTTAGTCAACACTCTGGTGGGGAAAACATGAACATTCAGCGCTGGCAGGACGATGGCTTTTATACCATGTCCCATCACAGTGGAGATGGCACGTGACCGGCTTGGGTGGAATGGGTGTTCTGGGGGTCACGCTACAATGAGATGAGTGATAGGGCCGCTCCTTACAACCCAAATGGGAAGGGAGAGGGGGTAAGAGGAGCCATATTGATCATTGGTCATTTGATACTAATGAGTGGTACGAAGGGGGTGGTTAACCTTATTAGTAGTCCATGGTGGGGACCCTAGCACATGCGGTCCTGAGTGGTCTGTCCGCATATTACATAGTATTCAATGACGACAGAATTATATGCCGCGGCCATTTTGTATACATAGTAAGACTATTGGGTTCAATAGTTTGCATAGATCTACACAGTGTTGTCAATACAATTGCTAAGAAAGAAGTTTGATTTTAGTTTAATATGGCTAGAGTTTCTAATATGTAAAGTCTAATGTGTAAGTGTAGCTTACTTAATTCAGAAAGGATACAAAGAAAAACATTAATTAATCGGAGGTCGGGATCCATATGATATAAAAATTACCTGAATTGAGCTATGACAGGGCAACATCTGGCAACACAGATATCATCTGTAGGTGGATCAGTGAAATATTGACATTTACAATTACAACATGAACAAACATCGCAGTCAAATCGAAGGAACGCAGGCAAGGCATGTCCGTCTACAGTACACGTTACAGCTACACATTAACCTCATACTACGGCGGGAGTACTGTACCGGTGTTCTGTCTATCTGTATTCCCATACCACAAAATAATAGTTATATCTGACGATCTGTCCCTAAAGTCTTCCTACCGTAACACTACATTTAAGTTGTATCTACAGGACTGAAAGTGGGTTAATTCAATGGGTGAACAGAACATGACCTGTATGCAATTTACAGTAGCATAGAGTTATGAACAAAAATGATAGGCTACTTTTAAAATATGGCAATTTTAGACCTCGTCAAGATTAGATAGCTTACTAATTGACTGGCTGTGCTTTGCTTATTTAACAATCTGTGCTTGGCCCTATTAGTGTGTGTGTGTGTGTGCGTATTATCACATCGCATCATGAGTAACATTTTGCAGTCATTAATGAGAACTGTACTGGGATAAGGTAGCCTACTAACTTCTAGTGTATCCTACCTATAGCAAAATTATTCTAACACACTTTACAATGAGTGGTAGAACTGTAATATTTTCAGTTTATCTTGACTACTGTAGCCAAAGATCTCTCCTACGTTAACTCAGCTCATCCGTTTCTGTCCCTTGGTGTTTTAGAACAGTTGGGATTGTGCAGAAATGTTTTCAAGCATTTTTGTTTACTTCTACAACCGTTAATAACCAGTAGGGCAGCCTACCATATTTGGCTGTAATGGTTTTAGTCTAATCTAATATTAGCTAGCTAGCGATAATAGTTGATAAAACGGCAGTGATGAGAATGTCGGCTGTCAATGATGTAATTGGAGAGCTGTTCAATGCACAATACTGACTTCAAAGTCTACAAAATGGCTGCGACGGATCATGCTGACATCATATACTATGTATACCGACATTATAGGAGTCTGCCTCTGCCTCCTGTGCTGTCACTATACAATACTGTCTGCACTGCAAGCACACACTCTTTAAAAAAAAACACACACAAAAAGGATTTACTCCTTCCATTCTCAATTTAAGGTCAAACCACCATCAGAACTGCGGCGTTTATATATAAAAATGCAAATTATATTTTGAAATTGAGATTGATTTAAGTGTATAAAATAAAAGTACATTAATTTTGTCTGGAAAAAGTCCAAACATGGCAGTAAATGGGCAGCTAAAACACCTATCTCTTGCCATTTTTTTTTACATTCAAATATATACAGTTTCTCCCTTGACTCCACTACTATAACTAGTGGTGCACATACAGTACTGTCCATAACCGGACATCCAAATAAAACCAGTTTCACTTAGATACCCTAAATAAACTGTAGAAGAGTGCTGGCCACAGGGTTGTTAGGCAAATCTTCACAGCAACAAAACAAGTGGACGGACACATCAAACCAAGGACACAGTCGGGACACAGTGCAAAGTGAGGTTACAGTGAGAGGACAATGTTAGACACGCAGCAAAGGATAAAGCCAAATGAAGGAACACGAGCTGAATTAGATACCTGATGTAAAAATCAAAATACAAACTTCTTTTCCTTGAAAGCAAAACAAAAGGGAGAGGGGAAAGAAGGAATGCAACAATGTTAAACCGTGTGTCAAATTAAAACGCAGCCGCCAGGCCATTAACAACGAGGGGAGAGGATTGGTCAAGCCTTAGCGCAAACAAGCAACACGTAAGACGACAAGCTCAGCATTTGAAAGGCTGTGTGTGTGACTTACATCTTGTCTACAAAGTCGCTCAGCCTGCGCCCATGACGTTAGCCCTCACCCCACTTGAAGTCCATCTATTTATTGGACAATACACCCCAGCTGGGCCCATGGACCATTCTGAAGTCAGGTCAGTAGTACATTGTGTGTGTTTACTCAAAACACTTCATAATTACACATCACAGCAGCCTGCAACTGTATGCTAATGTGTGCGAGCACATGTTCATGCATATAGATGTCTCCACCATGCACAGCATAAGATTCTGCTCGTCATCCGATTAAACCCTTAGGATCAGCTGAGCAGTGGTAACAAGCCTGCCCTCTGGTTTGGTTGTTAACGGGAAACAACGGAGCTGCCATCGGTCACCAAACGCACATGCTCACAGACACCCAGCACTGACAAACATTCGTTGAGTGTGCATAGAGAAACGTGTCAAAGACAACCGCCGTCTCACCTCTTCTGTTTGTAGGTCAGCATGGCTTCTGAGATGGGGAACTGGTGGGACACATTAGCGCCAGCCAGATACTGGATGCATCGGCCTGCTACGTCAATATTATCTGCAGAGTAACACAAAGGGCTACTCAGTAATGTAGCGCATCTACTGTGCAACACAATGTTGGCTATGGGCTGCCTGCCGCACTAATAAGATGCAAGTGATTTAAATGCTAATTTCCACATAGGTCAGTAGTGGAATGTGCACATAAATCATTCACATTCCACTGAATAAAGAGGGCAGTTAGTATAAAGGGTACAGATGAAGTTTCAGAAAGGTCAGAACATTTAGTCGTGGTTGAGGTCAACAGGATAAATTGAAGCCTGTGGACCTTTTTACAGCACGGCATACTGTACGTTTGTGGTAGACGGGAATTCAAAGAGGGTAGAAGCACGGGCTTATTTTGGGCTCACTGCATTGCCATCATATATCATGTCATGTTACGTGAATTGAATGCAAAGCACATACTGTATTATGCTGGCAGGCCATGTCAGAGACTCAGAGCGTAAAATACAATGCGTCATCCAAGACGACGGTCCAGTAAGGCTTCATTTGGCTATCCTTTCTTCTGATGTGTCTGGTTCTGACAAAATGCAATAAAGTGACAACGCCCCCCCCCCCACCCCCCACCTACCAAACGTATGGCTGGTTAGATTTCACACAGTGATTTAAAAGTAAGCTTGCCATGAAATTATGAGAGGAAAAAACTAGGTTACAGAGAGAGGCTTTTAACTAGATGAGTATGTGTGTGCGTGCGTGCGTGCGTGTGTCTGTGTGCGCAAATACATGTGAGACCACTATGGGTGTAAAGTCAATTGAAATATAATAAAAATTATGCTAAAAAATTGCTTATTTATTTGTCACTTTAATTTAGCCTCCTCTTATTTATACATAAAACTAATCAGATAGCAAAAGGGAAAGAATACTTAAAATGTACACGAATGTTGTGATGGGGGAATTTGGGGGGGGGGGGTTGGTTAGAAAAAAAAAAGTCTGGCACCTCCTCCTCACGCTGGTCA
Source organism: Amblyopsis rosae (assembly GCA_025399935.1). Lineage (NCBI taxonomy): Eukaryota > Metazoa > Chordata > Actinopteri > Percopsiformes > Amblyopsidae > Amblyopsis > Amblyopsis rosae. Next base: position 4,441,518 of record JAODTR010000007.1, on the reverse strand, counting down.
CACACTGCTGTGGAATGGGAAATATTCAGACTTTCCAGTGGTATAATTTCTGCCAGAAAAAACACTGATACAACAAAGAAATATTCTACCAAACACAAATGTCCTTACTTTGGTGCATAGTTTATATAGTATGTCGTAGGGCTGCACAATTAATCGAGTAACGATCGCGATTACGATTTTGGCTTCAACAATTAAATGAACATGATCGACTGCGATATTGATGTTTAAAATACGTGCTCTGTTCATAGAAAACTCTGCTATGTGTCAAATCAAGCGCTCCCTAGTCACCCGCCAACAGCAGCTGATGTGGCTGCGCGACGACCCTCCAACAACACCTTGTGGGATGTACAAAACCTTCCTGGATGTTGCGAGGCAGCAGTCCGAGTAGAAAAGTTATAGAAAGTATGGATGTCACGAGAACCGATACTTCGGTACCAAGTCGATGCCAAAATTCAGAAAACATGACGCTACTTGCTTTTGTACAGTACCGTAGGTACCGGATATCCAACCTGGACGCGTACAATACCATAGAAGTGTAGCTGCAGCTCTGCCTCCACTCGTCGAAAAGAAAAACAGCAAGGGTACTTTTGCGTTCCAGGCGGATTATCAGGGACTACTACATTCACAAAAAACGTAAACTATGCCAATGGTGCCTTCAAACTTTCCAGCCATAGTTTCTTTGAGTAAAAAGTAAACAGTTACGCTATTGTCATCGCCTGACGAAAGCGAAACAAAATCAGCCTTGAAGCGAATAAAATATGTAGGATTTGTCGCCTATTTGCGTTGCAAACATTCACGTGTGTATGCTGTAATTTACTACAATGCATTTTAACCGACGCGTTTTCGCCTCGCGCTTCCTGATACCTCCGGAGCACCGACCGGGATCTCGGTGAATGTTTACCCGCCCTAGGAGCACTCTCGTGACCAAGTCACGGAGGTCGTGGTGGTACTAACTTTGAGCCCACTGACTGGTATTGGTATCTACTACTACTAGATTTCTGGTATTGTGACATCCCTAATAGAAAGACAGCAGACCGGCAAAACAAACAAAATGTATGACTGCAGCAGAAGACGTAGAGCTTGTCCCTCGAAAGGGACCATCGTCTGTTGTTTGGAAGTATTTTGGATTTAGGGCAAGTGATGTTAAGTAAGAACAAGTCCTATGCAAAGTGTGCTTTCGAATTGTCTGCGCCGGTGTTACGGTTTAGGTGGTGATCATGTTAACTGGTGATATTTCCAGATGTGGCGTAGGCATGGCATGTGGATCTATGGCCCATAATGATTGTGTAGCTCAGTAGCTGACTGTCGATGCCTGCTCGAAACACCGCAAACGTCAATAAATGTAGCACAAGATAGAAGTGATTTCCGTGGTCTGTTTATAATGTGAGTGCAATAAAAATACATAGTTAATAAAATCAATGAATAATTGTGATAATCGTGATCTCAATATTGATCAAAATAATTGGGATTAGCATTTTGGCCATAATCGTGCAGCAGTATGTCGTTTATTTTCTCTACACCTAGCACATTCAATCACACATCCCAGCTTGTGAGTGCACATCAACAGCATATTAATCCCACTGATGACATGGGCAGTGGACTCAGGGTTGGGATGGGGGCACTCCTTCAGACAGACCCAGGGCTGAAACAGAAGTGTGTCAACATGCAACCTTCACCTAGAGACAGAGCAGGCCGCTGCCTCTAGCTGTGGGCTCCCCACCTCAGCCTCCCCACCGCCCTGTGCCCGTGACCCAGAGCTCCACCAGACCACGGCTCAGCTCAGGCCTACCTGAGTTGGGCCGCTCCGTCCTGCAGAACAGCTCCCGCCAGGCCGTGTCCATGAAGATGCTGTTGAACCGGCTGTCAAAGGATGCCACGTATTTGGCCAGGGGGTGAGACCCTGTGGAGCGACCCACACACACACACACACTGGGTTATATACTGTACACTGGACATGTTTCTTTTGAAGCTCCATAAGATTATCCAGTAAAGAGACACTGTTGTCCATGCTGTTGGTTTCACTTGGGCTTTGGGGAAAACACATATTCCAAGATGAATGGTAAACTCATCTTTGACAATTAAGTAACCGTTATAAAAAATGTGCTGCTTTAACATGGTGCCAAATGTCGTACCTATGGGGATGACCAGGAAGCGGATGTAGCTGAGCCAATCGGGTGTCTTGTTGGCCAGCTGCTCCACAAAGAACCTCAGGATGGTGCTGAGGTAGCTCTGGTCGCCCGCCACCGCCACCTTGATGGTGGGCGGAGTCTGGGCGTTGCAGTTGCAGCTGCAATGGTCACACAGACAACAGCTGTGTGAGGATGAGAAAGAGAGTGTGTGTGTGTGTGTGTGTGTGAGAGAAAGAAGATTAACGCCACAGCCAAAGCTTTTGACAACAGGCCAGGTACACAGGTGTGTGTGTGTGCGTGCGTGCGTGCTTGTGTGTGCGTGTGTACACTAATACAAAGACAGGAGCTTGACACGGGAGACGGGGCCAGAAGGAAACAGGACTTCCTGAGGCCATGGCCCCAGGGGAGGGAGGGGTTAAGACGTCTGGTATGGTACGTCAGAGAGGGGCTGTGTGTGTGTGTGTGTGTGTGTGTGTGTGTGTGTGTGTGTGTGCGTGCGTGCGTGCGTGCGCCTGGCTGAGAGAGAGAACATCCTGAGGCGCTCCCAGGGCACACAAGCTGGGGCAGGCCCAGATGACAGGCTGTGACAGGTCACTCAATCACGACCACACTTGCGTGTGTGCGTTCGTGTGTGCGTTCGTGTGTGCGTTCGTGTGTGCGTGCGTGCGACTCACAATCTCTGTATGCGGGTGACGATGGTGTTGAAGGCAGCCTGGACATCAGCTGCAGAGCAGGTGGAGACAATGGGCTGGCCCTGGAGCAACTCTGCCACGTACTGCATGCGCACGCACACACACACAGGTGGGTGGGTATAGGTCAGGGGTGGGTGGATGGAGGGGGTTAGCCAGCAGGACAAATATGTGAGGAAATAAAGTAACAGGCTAGTAATATGCTAGCAGTCTTTACACGTGTTAGCACGGTCACCTGGTCAGACATGTTGTATTGGATGTGCACGCCAGGGCTATTCAACTCCGGTCCTGGAGGGCTGCACCCTGCCATGTTTTAGATGTCTCCCTGCTGAACACACCTGATTCAAATGAACAGGTCGTTATCAGGCTTCTAACAACCTTGAATCAGGTGTGTTGGAGCAGGGAGAGATCTAAAACACGCAGGGTGCGGCCCTCCAGGACCGGAGTTGAATAACCGTGGTGTACAGTGTGCATCAGCAGCAGGCTTTGTAATTGAGGGGTGGAAACACACGCATGCGCACGCACGCGGCACACACACACCTGTCCTTGCCACTCCATGGTGTTGATCAGGATAATGCTCTCCGGCAGGCGTTCGTCAGAGATGAGGATCTGGTTCAGCTGGTCGTACACAGACTTCCTGGGGACCTGGGAACCAATCACAGCAGAGAGTCAAGAGGACGGTGTACGCCTGTGTAGCGCTCATCTGAGTACACCGTGTGCGCGTTACCTGCGCTATGAGCCGCGAGTCAGGGGAGCATTCGCTCTCGATGCTGCTAGTCCTGTCGCTCTGGGCCTTGGAGTTCTGCCTGTCCTTCATGGAGGTGCTGCGAGGGCGACGCTGCAGCTTGTTCTCCATTTTACTGAGGTGGGGGAGGGGCAACACACACGGCATCAACACATGATGTCACTGCAGTGCAGGGCTATATGGATCTAGTGCCGAGGCCCTCCCCTCGTGCATACTAGACCACTGCAGATAATAAGCAGAAGAAACACAACACATCTTCTAACCTGTATCCTGAACATACAGATGTACATGATACAGCATAGTATTATTGTCCGCATGTCCAAGTGAAAAGGTATAGTCGGTCGTTCTGGAAAAGATTGTTGATATTTGAACTCGATAAAAGCTAAACTAAAGCAAAACCTTCAGAAGCTCTGCCCTACACATTGCAAATGCAATGCCAAGGCTGGGATAGTGTTGTGTGGTGCGGTCTGCACCACTTTTTTTTGTGTTCCCATTTACAGAGCCTGGGCTGTGTAGAAACACCAGACACGCACATAAAACGTGCAGCAAGCGGACAATGAGGAGATATTAGCAGAATTTGACAAAACGTATATTACCGGTAGCTTGTTATCACTGAATATACCTTTTAAAAAAAAGGGTTAGTAATGCTTGCAAACTGAGCTCAAATCAAACTCCCTCAGAAGCTCCACACAGGTTTGGGCGATGTCTACTAAATTGGCATCGGACGATGTCTACATAAAAAACATTGTGGTGGATGATGCAATCGTCGGGTCGTGCTATATTTTTTCTTAGCCTAATTTCTTCAACACAAAAAATACAAGTTATTCTATCTATAAATTACTATAGGCCTACAGTAAAATATTCTGCCCGTCCGTCCCTACCCACCGTGTTTCCTTCCTTACCTTTGCTCCATAAACCCTATGCATAGGCCTGGTCTAGTCATATAGTGATCTGTAATAACGGCGTCCACGTTAGCAAACAAAGGTCCACTTGGCCTATCTGGCAGCATCCTACTAGTTTATAGCCTACCTAATGAAAGAGGACAGCCACTTCTGATGTCATGTGCAGGACTTTTGTGCTCATAATTCGCACAAAAGATGGACAAGCGACTCTGGTCGTCAGCTAGCGAACAGCCACCATTTTGTTGTTTCGTTTTGCTGTTGTTAGCATGACGTTGGCATAATGCATTGCCAGACGGAGTAATGTGTAGCAATTCAGCGAGGCTTTAACCAAAAGCGTATTACTTAGTGTTTCACTAGATATTTATAACTTTGTCTGAATGCTGCTTTGCCACGTTTATCCCCCCATCACAATGCCTGCGAAACATCGTGATGTCTATCAGCCGTCGGCGATGGACGATGGCATCGGCTATCAGCTGAACCCTAGCTCCACACATTGAAAAGCATTGTGAAGCCAAGGGCCGTTGTTGTGAGCGGTGTTCGCCACTTTATTTATGTTGCAATTTCTGGAGCCAGGGCTGTGTGGAAGTATCGGATCATTTTTTCAGCACACAGAACGGTAAGTTATCGAAATGAGATATTTGGTGGTGCTAAGTGTATTAGCTTACATTTTTCTTACAATAGCCGACTATACCTTTAAGACTACACCCATTGTAAGTGGTCCTGAAACCAAACCGAGCCTCGGTTACAAAAATAAGAGAAACCCAGCTGTTTGTAATGATTCCACCATATCAAAAGTACAAGACTCCTTTGTACTTTTGTGTACACACACACGCTCCAGCACTAACAAAGTACCTGGGCGACATGTGGTTCTGAGACTCCGTTTTACAGAGCTTGCCAACGGTGCCGGACAGACGCTCGATGCTGACGTCCAGGCCTCCGCCAACATCCCCGGGGCTTGACCCTCCACCCCCCTCGTCCCCCTTTAGCTCCTACGGCGCAGGGGGAGGAAAAATTACCTTACAGTGGCCTGACCATGTCAGTCCTTATCATGCAATGCACACACACACACACACACACACACACACATTAGCATCTGCGTTTGTGCTGCGTGTGAGAAGCTATACACCGGTGAGGATGAGGGTATCAGTACACGCCCACTGTGATAGAGAGGGGAAGGTTAGAATGGCTCTGCAGGCTGCAGGTCAAAAACTCTCCTTCGCCTCACTCAAGCTGGCATAATCAGTTTAACAGGAGGTTAGGGTGCAGTGCATGCCAGGTCAGCAAGGGGGTGCATCTGGGTGAGGAGAGCCACGCTCAAACGGTGACCAGCGCTGAGCAAACAACAAAACAAGGGCATTCTGCACCTGTGCTGTCCTTCTGCAAAAAGAATCAAGAATATACATGTGTGCAGCGCACAGCTTGCTCTGCCTGCCTGGTTCACTCATCTATAATGGATGGCCGGTGTTGTTTGGTTTAGCCTGCGCGCTCGCTAACACACACCCTCCCCTCTGAGTCGTCTTGGAAAACAACAGAGACTCTTGAGACAGGAAGACAACATTGGAATACAGGAGTGCTGCGGAAGAGGAACAGATAAGACTGAAGATGCACAAGATTGGGGGGGGGGGGGGATAAAACATACCCCCAGTATTGGATCTGTGATGCTGTCGTCCTGATATCTGCCCCCCTGTGTTTTACATCTGTCCACCGTCAGGAACTCCCCACTCTGCATGGAAAACACACAGAGAGAGCAACCACATTAAAGCCCTGTAAGACCTGTCGTCAGAAAAGTTTGATGTCACTTTTAGCTCTCTACAAAAACAATTTGCTAATACATTTTTTTTGGAAAGACCACATTTACATAGCCAATGGGATATATTGTCCTGCCTCACAATGTCATTGGATAGTAAGTGTGTGTATAGGTCTGTCCATTAGGCCATGCACTCATTCCACCTACAAACTTTCCTGGAAGCGCATCTCCTAGTTTCATTCGACTGGATATATCAACATTGAAGTAAGTAAATACCATGAAATCATTTTTTTGTGATTGTTAGAACATGTAGTTCATGTAAATACTACATTATTGTGGAATGCATGCATCACATTCAATTTTCATCTTGTTTTGTCTTTGTAGTCATTTTACGAAGTTGGGTTAAAATGGTAGCTAAAATAGCATGTGCACCTTGCACACTACATGGAGACATTACACATCTTGAATGTTCACATACAGAATAAATACTTACAGAAATATCATGTGTTTGATGATTCACACTTTACAAATGGGTTAATTTGTATCATTGTCAGTTTAGACCAGATTTGAATACTTCTAAATCAATGTAATTTCTATGTTAGCAGTGAAATATAGTCAACTGTTTTTTTTATCTGGACTTTGTTTGTTTGCCCAACAAAGTAAGGCAAAGTATCTGCCTTGTGCAACAAGGCAGATACTGTTTGTGGAGTGCTTTGGACAATGGTTGTTCAGGGACAAATGTAAATGCTTTGTAATGTGGGGGTTGCATGTATGGTGCATTGTTCAGGGACAGGTGTGAATGTATGGATGTAAGAGGTCTTGGGGGCTGTATTTTCCTTTTAGAATGTTAAGTAGAGAGCACATTAGGCTGGCCAGACAGTATTGTGTGCCTTCAGTGGAATGTATTGCATGAATATGATTAATTTGCATTTGAATTAATTATACTTGAACAACTATTATTTCCATTTCAGAATGACACCAGCATGGAGAGTTTACTTCAGTGTGTATGATGTCATTGATGCTATCCAACGCCTGGCTCCTCTACAAACAGGACTGCAAAGCTCTCAATATTCCTAAGAAAAAGATGTTGAACAGGAGACTGTTTCATGAGCAACTAGCTTCCTCTCTCATCCTGACTGGCACAGCTGTCAACACACCATGGAGAGGGCGGCCATCTTCAGCCAGTAGGAGCCCTTTAACATCGATAACGGTGACACCTCAGAGACCTGTGACTGCTCAGGAAAGGCCATTCCCAGGTAATGGGGTCCACCAAATTATATATATAATAATATTATTATTATAATAAATAAAAAGTGTTGGGTGATTACTATGAATTTAATGTACTGTTATAGTGCTATATAAGCAATCCACACTCCACATTCCACATTCATTCGTTGTTTTGTGTATTTGTTCTGACAGTTTGAGAGCAAATGCTGCAAGTATGCTCCCAACGTCGTAATATTATAACGTTCCCTAAAAACGTACAAAAATGTTTTGTTTTTTTTGTTGTAATTAATCCTTCATTATCTGCATCAGAGGACTCCTACAAAATCATCTGACTTACAAACCCATTTTTTATATAGTGGTTTTATATTTTGGGTCTTACAGGGTTTTTAATTAAAACCCTTGAGCTGTGGCGCTGGAAAAGAGGACACATTTGACAGCTCTGGGAGAAGTGCTGTGCTCCATCTGCTCCAAAGCGGGCTGGCCAATCTGGGTCCAGTGGAACAGACCAGCCCAGCGATACTATCAGAGCTGGCAGGTAGAGCTATCTCCGAGGAGGGCACACTGACAGCCTGCCTGGACTTAAAGGCCGATGTCACCAAAAGCAAACTACTGACAAAGTGTGTGCAAAACAAGTGAAGCACTCAAGTGCTCTCGTGTTTATTTTGACACGTGCTTAAGCGCTTCATGTAACCTCTCAGTTAATTTGTTTCAATATGAATCCAAAAGGCTTTTTGTTTTAAATTCCTGAGATGTGAATGAAGGCAAACATGTTGTCATTTTTTACCTAAATGGTTAATGGTGGACTAAAACGTCTATTACTCATGGCTGTTTTTATTACAGGCTAAAATGGATTTCCAGATATGTATACACAGTTTTCCCTTTCTGGACATCAGGCTCAACATTCCAATGTGCTATAAATCACTGGGGTTAAAAGTTCAGGGGTCGTCAATCCAATGTGATCTGCAAGCATGGAGTGTTTGTGTGTGTGGTCATTTAGTATCATTATCTATAAATACCTGTGAACATTGGGTGGCTCGGGTGAAGGCAGCGGGGCTCAGATCTTGAGCCCTCTACACTATTCCATATGTGTACTGTAGGTGGGTGATGGGGGAGGGCTAGTAGAGATTTTGAGACCACATTGCTCTAGTGCTTGGCATCTGGCATGAAGCATCGAGGTCCCAGCATGCACTGGGGAATCCCTGGACCACTACGTAATGCTAAAGGCCCGCCGGACATTTAAACAGGCTGTGCGCTATTAGTTGCATGTAACAGCTTATGTAAACAATAAATACATACATACATACATACATACATACATACATAAATGTTACAGACATGGTTTAAGCCTAGTCAGATGTTTAGTAGTTTTTTCCCCCAAATTCAATTTCCATTGACTCTAGTTTAGTTTAATCTTAGACTAGGCTTTATACATGTCTATGAAACCGGCCTTTAAAGTCTACGGGCCATCTAGGGCCATGCATGTCTGAGCTTTGAGAATTGTTTGCATGGTTGGTCAACTTACAGGACAGGACAAGTCCCTGTGCTGGCTCTTCTGGCTGTGTAGACTTCCAATCTCTGTCTGGGAGCTGGAGTGCGACATGCCTTCGAAGAACGGCCTGAAAACACAATTTTCTGTCTTTATTAGTGTATATCTATAGGTAGGTTAAATAGGTTGAATGGGTGGCCTGGAATATTCTATGCACATATAGTTTTATTTAATTAAATAAACCCCCTACACATCTATAAAATAAATAGAGGTATAGGTTGTTTTTAGCTTTAGACAGCAACAACGGTTAACCAGGTAGCCCTATGGGGCTAAACTGGGCATTGTTTGATGACAACATGGCTAATTGGATTGTTGTCATGTCCAGCAGAACATACTTCAGTTTGGGCTTGGGTGTGCTGAGAAGACTCTCGTTGTCCTCCAGCTCTGGCCCACTATCACTCTGGTTGTACACCTCCAGGCTGTCATAGAGCAAGTCCAGATCCTCCTCTACTTCCTGGGTCTGGTCTACAGGGTCAGAGTCCAGGACCTGCAGTTTAACACGAGAAACCCTAGATCAACACACATGCTGTAATTAGCAATTTATTGCATGCATTCAGATTGGGGGGGGGTCCACTCTATAAATACCATGTCCATGTCTCAGCCGTTAGCAAGCTAATTAAAAGCTAAGTCAGTTCAAGGGGGTAAGAGGTCAGTCAAGGTGCTGAGTCCAGCGTCTGTAGGTTGGGGGACCTATACATTACAGACTGACTGGGTGGTGGATTAATTAGGTGATTCATGCCAAGGGAGCAGGAGCTGGCAGGGAGCCAATAGGCAGTCTGTCCATCCACTCTCCTCCTCAGTACTGTGTATTTATAGATAAAAGACGATCCGGCCACCCGGAGGATTCCAGAAGTATCCACCAACGTACAGATCAGATGGCTCATAGGATCTTACAGTGTATGCAACAGTAGGTTAAACCTCCATCACTGTGCCGTCCGTTTGAACTGTCTGAACTAAATATAGAGTAACTAAACCCCTTGTTCTAGCGCAAGTACATCCAGCTATGAGATTCAAACAGTAACAAGGCATAAGGAAGACATTCCTTCACAACCTCCTCGGTCAAAGCCCATCACCCACTCACACAGGAGGGTTAGAGGGAGACAGACTTGAGAGCCGTTGCATCACCTCAATACAGCATCTTCCTGTATCACAGTATCACAGTATCACAGTATGTTTGATGGTATTGAAAGTTACCATTGGAAATTCAAAATACCCGGAATATCATAATACCGTACCAGATGTCCATATAGGCACTGATATTTAACCTGACACACCAGATATCAGTGTCTGTTAAGACATCTGGGAGGCCGTCCATTGAAACTGCTTTCAAAAGATTACTTTGTGTGTGATTGGGCGAACATGTGAACCAGCAGTCTGTTGTTATCCACTCTTGCAGCAGAAGAGTGAAAACATAATTTCCATTGAGAAAAGCCTTTGCTCTTCTAATAAATTTTAATATGACGATGCTATATTGAATAATCTCTAGGCGCATTCCACTCAAGTCGCCTACGTCACACCTAAACCACGCCCGTAGCTAAACTGATGGAGATTGGCAACACACTAGGTTTACCTATGCCTCGATTACCAAGCTCTCCAGACTGATTCTTGTGGCGAAGTCAAACTGAAGTTCGAGAGATCAGGATACCACCACCAAGCCTAATAGTGAATTTAAAATCCAATATGCGCGTTCCGTTTTTTTTAGATTAGAAATAACAACTTTTATATAGTTTTATTGAGGGTTTAGTTACTTTGTAATAATTATATTAACTATGTACATAGAATATCTCAGCCGGAAACCGATGGAGTGCCTACTCCAGGTGGGGAGTGAGTCCTTACCCCAAGTGAAGGAGTTTAAGTACC
>JAODTR010000007.1:4400387-4425788 GCA_025399935.1 Amblyopsis rosae | reverse complement strand
TCTCTCTCTCTCTCTCTCTCTCTCTCTCTCTCTCTCTCTCTCTCTCTCTCTCTCTCTCTCTCTCTCTCTCTCCCATCCCCCTGTTCTAGTGTCTTCAACAGCCATAATGGCCATGCATTACAACAGTAATAAAGGGCTGTTAGCGAGGCAGAACGCCCACACTCCCATCTGCTGCCTCATGGTACAGTCGTCCACAAAGGCCCGGGTGGGAAACCAGCTCCCCCAGGCCACAGAGGAGATGGATTGTGCTGATCAAGCGCCCCGTGGCACACTCTGAGGTGGGAGGGACGGGGGTGTGTGGGGGGTGTGAGAGACAGTTTACCACCGTGTCCATGAATCACTGTCACAGAGAAAGTGGCCAAGTGTACGGACCACCATGCCTTGTCGTGGAGCGTAATGAGCAGTGACTCAGCCATCTCTGACCCTCTGGAGTAGGAATGAGGGCAGGGTAGAAGGGATTAACGTAAACAAAGGCTAGTTACACACTGCGCTTCTCATTTCGACCACATGCATTTACGTTGTACGTGTTTCCTGTTGTGGGGGTTGACAGCTAGCCTGACCAATCAGTACAGGCACTCTAATCTCCATCAAATGAGTTTTAAACTACAGTATGGATTACCGTTAGCTCTGTGCCAAAGGAGCCAAATGTGAGCAATAATGCCACAGTATATTCAATGGTTTAAGATTTAAGCATTGCCCTGTATTTCTATAATATACACTGACAAGTCATTGTTATTGTTTTGCAGTCATACTGTATGCTGGGATTATGTTGGGTTTTGTGTTGTCGCCTCCATTAAGGCCTGTCACATAGCATTGGCATATAAAGTTGAATTGTTTTCAGTATATCAGAATACAGATCTAGCCGTAACAACAAATCTAAAATCCCAATGGGCACTGTGGAATTTTTTTTTTATTATTCATGAGAAAAATGAATGTTATTGAGTAGGATTTCACACATTCTTTGGTTTTCTTTAGGAGCCAAAGAGAGTAGATTAAGTTGGGAGGCACCTCATCATTTTATTCGGTCAACTTGAAAGGTGTTCTTGTGTTCAATAGTTGAACCATGTTTTTTCACCTCATTAATAGGTATAGAAACTCGTAATCTTGAAGTAAAAGATAAAACTCATTAGTGAAGTCTATGCAGTTGCCATAGGGCTAAACTCACACCACATTTTGAAAATGAGCTACAGGATAGCAAATCATGTAGCACTGTTTTTTTTTTTTGCTTTATAGTCATGGCTGCCTTCCATATTAAAATGAAGCATCTTTGACATTATTCATTACAGCAAAGTTAATCAGATACTCCATTACTCATCATTTTCCCGCTGTAGCAGTCAAATCATTAACCAGATCCGTTGCCACATTATGTATTCAAATGACACAATATATCGCTCTCTGTCCTATCCAAACATAGTGTTAAAAACCATGTCAGTCCAGGCACACTGAATATGAGCCCATCCTCATAACAAGACCATTTATTTACTCTTTAATATACTATATACTATATACTATAATGAAAGTGGAAGCTTGTTTTTCTATGGTCTCTCAATGGTGGAGAAAAGGGGAAAAACAGATGGACTGCAGGATATACAGTAGCTTTCCATTATGCTATACCAAATTGTGATGGTAATATCATTCTGTTACTGCACATTTGGGCCATGCAAGCTTTATTATCCATGACCTGTATTTGACTGAAACAGTGGACAGTTTTTACTATTGCATGTCCCATGTGTATTTGGTCTAGTCAGATTGCTAATCTTGACATGACCCACATTTACATCCCAATGTTGTTTGCCCTTCTTGTATGACAGTGAAATGTAAACACAGCGTGGATTTGTCTGAAGATAGAAGCTATGATATTTCAAAGCTAAAGGGCTATCTTTGGCCAAAGAGAATACAGCCTCTTCAATGCAACAACTTTGGGAAAATATTACCCTTGATAACGGATACAATCATTACTGATTCGAAAAACCATAGCAATTTAGTGCTCTGTTGTCTGTGATGCAGAGGATTCACTTGATAGCTCACAAGGTTATCATGTGAATACTGTACCAGGAGAGACGAGGCAGGCTGCCAGTCCAGAGGAACAAGGCATTTAGGTTAATATTAAGGGCTCCTGGTCTCTGCTGTGGTATGGTGTATAGTGAGATCATCCACGCAGACTTTTCCAGCCCCCACTGGACCCGGTCCAGGATAAGCATCTGATAGCATGAGATGGTATTGAGCATATGTGAATCTGAATAGGAAGCCGTTTGTTTGTTTTGTTGGGTTCACTGGCATCACATTGTGCAGAATATTTCAGACAAACCTGTTCTAATCTTCTAATCTGTCGATGGAAAAACTATTTCAGTGCTTGAAAAAAATGCCTGTATCACCAGTTTTGAAACTTTAACAAAATATACGGATGGCTGATCTACAGGCACATTACTTATGGATAAAAATAGAAACCTTGCGAGTATGCTCCATGACGACTGACATCCCTAGGAGGAAACAAGGCCATTTCTCAAGGACAAACCCGAAAGGATTTGTGTGTGTCCTCGGCACCTTGGGCTAATGAAGTTGCTGTCTCCAGCCTTTTGTCATGAGAGGCAGGGCGTTATTATCTACCAATCCCCCAGGTAAACCGAGGTGTCCCTGTGCTGGAGGTGTAGGTTGTTTTAGGTTGGCATATTCTGCCTTCCTCCCTTAAATGTGTTGCTATAGTATCAAATTAGACTCTGGTGTCTTGTTATTTTCCTCCTAACCAACTAGAGCATTTAAAAAGAACCAGGCAATCTGGAAATTTAGTTGAATATGCATAAACTAATGACTCAATGATGCTACAAGCAGTTGCATCATATTTCTGAATATGTAGCTGAACATCTGCTTCTATAACATGTTCCTCCACCATCTGTTAAGCACTGCCTGTAAGCACCAGCCAGATATGTAATATTATATACCATGATAAATATAATAAACTTGTAAAACGCTAGTCTCAATTACACTTACAGAGCCAACATCTAGTAATTTCAATTTACAGGAAAAAAGTAATCTGTTTTACCTTCAAGAGCGGAAACATTGAAGGTGGGGTTAGTTATTCAAATCTAAACACCTTTTGTCAAATTCAGCAAATATCTTCTCATGGTCTGCTAGCTGTCTATTTTGTTTATGCACTGAAATGAATCCAGTGTTCCCACAAAGCTTTGGCTGTGTAAAATAGCAAAACAAACTATCCCAGGTTGGAAGAATGAACTAACTAGCAAAGAACACACAAGAATGCGATCATTTGGACCATGCTATATGCGTTTGTGGCTGCATACAGCATGCTGCGGGATAGAACACCCCTCGGCCTCTATGTCCTTTTACGTAAATAGCCGTGTTCTGCACGGCCTCTCGCTGTGCACTAATGCTTTCTTCCTCCCTTTTGTTTATGATCCACAGAGCCAAGTCCTCCAGCTGTCGACCTGAACTATCAGTGTGCTGTGGACGAGGTGGAGGTGGGGAGGGGGGGTGCTGGGGGGACATGGAACGCACGCCGGTGTGGTTACTCAAGACACTTGTCCTTGACATCCCAATGCTGTGTGTCCAGTGCAGCACGTTATGAATTATGACGACGGCTGCTTCGTTGACTCAGGAAAGTGGTTTCTCCCCCGTACATCAATGAGCCCGTCGCACAATGTAATGAAGAGGGCTTCTGAGTGTCAGCTGTGCCCAGGCTCCGCCAGTGGGAAATGAGCATCTTAACCCTGTGAGAGATAACACATCCAAGCTAGCAGGTGGGGGAATCTAGAGGCCCAGAAGAGGCTGCCCCCCTTCCCCCCTTCCCTCCCGGAGCCATGCAGTCAGAGGAGCTGTTCAGCAGGAAGCTCAAAGCCCTGAATGGGGGCACGGGACCGCCACCCTCCAGCGGCCAGGGGAAGAGCGAAGCCGGGGGGAAATCCAACGGCACCCCGGCCATGCCCAAGATGGGCGTCAGGGCCAGGGCGACGGAGTGGCCGCCCAGGAAAGACGGCTGGGACGGACGGCCCTCACCCAACTACCAAAGCGTGGTCCCGGCCTTCCAGAACGGCCAGCAGGAGCAGGCAGTGGAGCTACTGGAGCAGGAAGAGGAGTACTCCGACGGCCAGTACACCCTAAGCGAGCTGCTCAGCCACTCCCCTCTCAAGGGGCTCCACCCCATCCGGCAGCGCAGCAACAGCGACGTCACCATCAGCGACATAGACTCCGAGGACGTGGTGGACCAGAGCGCCGTCAACCCCAACACGGGCGCTTCGTTGCACCGCGAGTACGGCAGCACATCCTCCATCGACCGCCAGGGTCTGGGCAGTGATGGATTTTTCACCATGCTCAGGGGCTACCGCGTGGACGTGCCGGAACCCCGCAGCGCGCCCCCGTTGGGGTTCCCCGAGCTCCTGCGCTACGACACCGCCCTGTCGCCCAGTCTGCAGACGGCCGCCCAGATCGCCCGGGGCGAGATCGTGCAGGTGGCGGGCTACGACTACATCGACGGCGCCCTCCTCTACGGCCGGGAGACGGAGAAGTCCTTCATGCGACGCCTCAAGTCAGAGTCCTCGGAGACGTCCCTGTTCCGGAAGCTGCGCACCATCAAGAGCGAGAGCGACGCCCTGCGGCTCTCCATGGAGGAGGACCGGCGGCCGCTCAGCTTCCAGAAGTGCTTCGCCCACTACGACGTCCAGAGCGTCCTGTTCAACATCAGCGAGGCGGTGTCCAGCAGGGCTAACCTGAGCCAAAGGAAGAACACCACCACCGGAGCATCGGCCGCTTCGGCCGCTTCGGCCGGAGGCGCAGGCGGTTCTTCAGGCTTGGACGCAGGGGTAGCGGGCTGCAGCGGCGGCGCAAACGCCTCCGTGTTTGAGTCTCCGCTGGGCAGCAGGGAGGACCTGAACCCCAAGGAGAACCTGGACGTGGACGAGGGCGACGGGAAGAGCAACTATCTGGTGCTGGGCTGCCCGCACTTCCGCAACGAGATCGGGGGCGAGGGCGAGCGCAGGATTTCCCTCTCCAGAGCCAACAGCCCCAGCTACACTGGCGGGGGGGAGAGCTGCTCCTTCGAGTCCTCCCTGAGCTCTCATTGCACCAACGCTGGGGTCTCTGTGCTAGAGGTGCCTCGCGAGAACCAGCCCATCCACAGAGAGAAGGTGAAGCGCTACATTATTGAGCACATCGACCTCGGAGCATACTACTACCACAAGTACTTCTACGGGAAAGGTAAGGCATTTGAAAGCTTGTTATTTTCTGTACACTGGGTGAGGGGGGTGTTATGAAGGTGTAGTTTAGTCTCCAGGCCGGATTATAACTCTGAGGAGGTGCAGGTCTCGGCTAAGAAATGTCAGATATCCGTGAAGGCCCAGTTCTTGCCGTGGACCACCGATACTGATACTGAAGGGTCCAGAACAATAGCTCACCTGTTCTAGGTGTGAGCCTTACTTCCTCGTGAGGGGGGAGGGGTTACGATATTGTCTCGGACCGTACAGAGGCGCTGTGATTAGTCATGTGAGCAAGGAGAGGTGAACCGGCGGGTGTGTGTGTGGTGCAGCTGTCGGACGGGTGGGAGGGGGTGTGTGTGTGTGTGTGTGTGTGTGTGTGTGTGTGTGTGTGTGTGAGTGAGAACCCCTAGCGTGGAACTACCAGGTCAGCAAAACCACGGGGCAAAGGTCCCAGCACGCCTCATTAAAACACCTTGGTGTCTGACATTGGAAATACCTCGCTGGCCCCCCGACCCATCCAAACATAATGCACGTCTGGTACACTTGCTGTCTGCGGATGTGCTGCTCTCAGCGTATTGGATTACCCATTCATAAGCGTTCTCCCTCACAGCAAGGTCCAGCTGCTTCACCTTTCACATGCGTGAGAGATGATGCGTGAACGTCACCAGAAGGGTAAGAGAGCGGCGGTGGGACTGCGTGCGGAGGATCACTGGAGGCTGAGAATGAGCCAATTACTGATCTGCTCTGTTTACATGGGAGCGTGTTGCTGAGCTAGCTCTACCGGGGGGAACCGATAATCACTTTGCTGTGTAATTGGACCTCACTTTTTTCATTCCGACTGAAACAAAATTTGATTTTCAATTTGGCAGAATTTTTTCAAATGTTTCCTGTGATGGCTGGTTTACATTAAATTATTAATCCAGTTCTGTTTACTACGCGATATGAAGTGACGAATGACGATATGTTTTTTTTCCAAATCCTTTTGCTAAAGACATTTTAGTTTTTTCACTGTGAATGTGCATTTAGCCCTTGATATTTTTTTATCATCGCAGGGTGTTTTATTGAGGAGACAGGCATGTCATCACCTTGGCTTCACTAAACTCATAAGACAGCGCTCTCACGCACACACACATACACAAAGTGTACAAACAAGACAGTGTGTCGCCACTTTAGAAAGGCTTTTTTCGCCCTGAGCTGAACATTGATCCTATTGATTGCCTGAAGCCTTCCACCCTGTGGCTGGTACTGTCCCTAGGCTGCCGTGATGGAGTCAGAGTGATATCACAGCAATATCCACTCCCACGGAAACAGCAATATCAGAGCAATATCTACACCCACAAGAAAGCACTCTTCGTTGGCAGATTAAAGGTGCGCTCCCTGATTGCGTTATAACACTGCCAGAAACCTCAAATAAAGGGTGTGGGTTTCAAACCAAAACAGCTGAGTTATTGTAAAGATGGTTGTGACCCCAAGGGCAATAATGGACAGACATTTAGTAGGCTACCTTTTAATGTGCTGTACTGTAGGTCACATAGGGCAATAGACTTGATGGGTGTCTGTGATAGCCAAATATGTACACAGTGAGGGCACGCTTGATTACTATTGAAAATGCATTTTGGAGGCAATTACATTTACACTGGAAGTATTCACTTTCAAGTGATAACAAGTCAAGAGAGAAGGAACAGTGCTAGCACTCAACATGACAGTTGTTTAAATCCATTTGGCAATCCGTCTGTAGAAATGTGTTGACTGCAGCTTCTATACATTCCATTGTCTGTTTGTTAGGCAGCAGTATGCTTATAGGCATGTTGCTATGTGGTCTATAGTGTCCTACCACCATGTTAATTTTGGTCCAAAGACCCACCTATATTCCCCTTGTACGGAACATATATTATTCATCTCTACATGCCCCCTGCCCTAAAGCTGACATCCTCAAGATAAAAATCAGTGTGCCTATAGCCTGCTCTAGAAACCTCTTAAGAGCTTTGTCCTGGTGCTTTGATTCAGGGTTTTCCTTTGTTGTCTTCCCAATCCTGGTTGTTCCTCGTGGGATTTACCCTGGATTAGGGGCTGTTTGCTTAAGGGAATGCTCTGTGTCCCATGGCTACTCTACTTCACACTCCTCCAACATCCCTCCACTTCAGTCTTGCTTAGTTTTTCTTGGAGCAAAGCCAACAGCACGTGTATTGTCTGTATAGTTTAGTCAAATGGCTGCATGTGTTTTGGTGTAAATAGATAACACACTTTGTGTGGTACTTTTCAGATAACATTTCTAATCACGTACACCTATATTTTTATTGTGCATCATAAACACAGCACATACTCTTACGTAATGCCCATCCGTGTTTTCATGTTGAGGCACTTGGCAATAAAATGCTCTCTCATACTGATTAGAAAGTCTAAATCATAAATGACAGGCGGTTTCTTTTGTCTTTGATCTTGAAAAGCGAAGCTCACAGGAGAGTTTTCTCATAACAAAGAGAATGGGGTCAGAATGGTGTTTGAGAGGAAAGGGATGGGGGGGGGGGCTTTACATCTCTATCAGTGTCCTGCTGCTCTCTAATCCATGATCCAAGGAATGTGCCAGTGGACAGGTTCAGCTCCCATAATGCAATGCGGTATACCAGCAAGCAGTGACACGTGTCTAATAGGCGCATAGACAAGAAGATGCTGTTTTGTATTCTACAGGGTTTGTGCATTACTATGACGTGTTAGAAGAAGCTCACAGCTTTAGCCCAACTTCTCAGTGGAGGCAACATAATGTCACACACGCAGTATTATGCTTGTCTGCTTGATCCTGTGTGGCCTCCTTGTGCTGCTGACAGAACATCAGAACTATTTTGGTGTGGATGACATCCTGGGCCCGGTGGCAGTCAGCATTCGCAGGGAGAAGTTGGACGAGGGGAGGGAAAAGGAAGGAATGCAGTTTAATTACCGGGTCACCTTCAGAACCAGCCAAGTAAGTATCTGGACACAATGAAATGAAACGGCAATCATTTTGATTTGAGCTCATTCTTGTAATTCACCGTTTCTCAACCGCTATGTTTTCATGTTAATTATTACATTCAGCCCTAGAGAATAACTTAATAAATCACCAAACACCCCACATGTTGGCATTAGAGCAAGTCACTGCAGTACTGCGATCATTCAAGCAAAGCAAGAGGTCACAAGTATTCCAAACGGTCCTCAAACAAACAAGAACAACACGCATAGGGATGTTATTTAAGTATATCTCCTCCTCTCCCAAATATGCCCCAAGCTTCTAATGTGGCCAGTTATTTTTGTGCCAGTTTGTGCTGTCATGCAAACTCTGATCCAGTCTTATTGGGCAGAAATGCATCCGTCCGTCTACAAATAGACAGACCCATCACCCATACTGTACATACACAGCCTTTCATGTATAGAGCACTCGCATTGATTGATGCTGTGTGGTCTCGTGCTGTGAATAATTCAGGTGTGACAGATGCTACAGGCAGGGAAATGTCACTGATATCAGAAGGCATTTTTTAGGCTAGAGCACCGGTCCCTAGACACCACAATGTATCTGGGTCACATAGCCTTCACAGTAGTACACAGACAATGGTATAACTAACTCCTGTGTACTCTTACTGTAGCATGTAGGCTCATAGCTCTCTCTCTCTTTCTCTCTCTCTCTTTCTGGATCTTTCTCTCTTTCTTTCTCTTTGTCTCCCTCTCTCTCTCTTTCTCACCCTCTCTCTATGTCTCGCCTTCTCTCAAATAGTAAGTAATCTGCCTTTCACAGCCCGTCAGACAGACCATTGACTGCTACTGTAGCGTCCATGCCCACAGGCTTTGCAGATGGACTACAAAATAGGATTTATTTCTGTAAACGTGCCCACAGTGTACAGGGGGGGGGGTTTACAGAGTGGGTGTTGAAGCTGCTCAGGTCAGCTTTTACTGGCACAGTAATTGTGTGAGCTGTACAACACTACTTAACATCCAGTGAACATTTAGTCCATATAAATATTGTAGCAGGCAAGTCCATTATGTTGCCCACCGGGCCCAGTAATGGCCGTTGACCTAAATAGTACAGCATAATATAATAGTATGTTACGACTGTTATGCCACCACTAACACATTGTCCTGCTGTTTACGATAAATGAATCAGAAAGGGATGATAGTGTGCGTACAGTACAGGCAACATATACTGTGAACAGTAGAGTTAAGTTAAGGCTGAATTGATCACTAACAGTGTAGTTAACTGAATTGATCCATTTGTTCTATTTGTCCAGCTGACCACGCTCCGTGGGGCCATCCTAGAGGATGCTGTCCCGTCGACCGCAAGACACGGGACGGCCCGAGGACTGCCACTGAAGGAGGTGCTGGAATACGTGATCCCCGAGCTCAACATCCAATGCTTAAGGCTGGCCCTCAACTCCCCCAAGGTCCCAGAGCAGCTCCTCAAGCTGGACGAGCAGGGCGTGAGTATAAGTAGTACTGCCTTGCTTAAGGGCCTTGTGGTAGTCACCTAAAGCTTTTGTTCATATTTCATGCCACTGTCACTTTCTGTACGTTCACAATATACTGTATGTGCGAAGGGAAACTATATGTATGGAGCATTGGCTTCCAGGTGGAGGCAAAGGGCAGCCAATATTACACTTAAATATAATCAATGGGAATCCTAGTCTCAGCGAGGCCAGCATTGATTTCACTCACACATGTATTTCTGCAATAAGTAGACAAGGTCTGGAGTCACACTCCATTGACAATGTATTTAATCTACAGTAGGAGTAAGTTATTTGGAATTCTCCATTGCATCTTGAATCTATTTGTGTGAGCTTAACATTAGGGTATTTGATGTTAGGGCCAGTCTATGTTTGTATAGCCTTCAAATGGAAAAGCTTTTTATTTATTCTTTATTTTAAAATGCAACAGTATTATATGGAACATCTAGTTGCATAGAGCTTTCCAACTTGTTAGCGTAGTTGTAATCGTATGGAGCTCATGTCCTAATGGCATGGAACAGGTTCCTAATGGGTGAAATCATGTCTCTCTAGTACCTTAAATTGACACTTACACACACACACAAGTTGTAATATGCACTTTAAAGCATAGTCAATACACTTGTAATACCAGGGGATAAATTACTTCCCAAAACACCCCCCAAAGCCAATTATCTCTATTCATCAGGTTCTCATGTCAGTACCAAGTGCATTTGGTCGATATTGCAAGGGCTAGTTGGTTCATAACAGACGCTAATGGCTCTCTCAATATTGGACACTTATATATATATATATATACTTATATATATTGTGAGTTATATACCAGCCCTGAAATGTATTTTAGTGGGGGCTGTTTGTCTTAAAGCTCACCAAAACCACACAAACCTTAAACAAAAGGTTTACATATTGACATCAGTATTTTTGAAATTTATAAATTTGATTTTATTTGGTTTAATGACTGTGCCTCAAATGCAAATCTCAAGCACCGCATTACTGATAAATGTAATATTTGGCAGAGATGGACATTTGTCATTCGTCTAATCTTTGTAATGCTGTACAAGGTAGCTAAGATCGGACATGAAGAGTTGATACATAAAAATATTTGATGTTGATAGATGATACTAACAACAGAGCCCTCCTAGACATGAAGAACCTAAGGGATTATGCATGCATGTTCTTTAAGCATGCACCTGTGTATGCCAAGATCTTATCTCTATCCTGGGAAGAGAAAGGCCCCTTGTTGTACGTGGCAGCTTTCACTGTGTGCTGTATTATTGCTGTCTTCACAGTTGTACATATTTGCAGAAAGAATATGCCTGACAGCGGTGTGGTAGATTGAGTTGCGATGTTCACAGGCTGTAACAAAATAACAGAACATATGTGGATGTATTTGAGATTTCCGATTACATTGAGCACGTTTAGATGATCTGGGGAAAGCATTAGACACCTAATCTGATTTGAGATGTGATTTCTGGATGGTGGGAAACCGCAATGTGATCGCTGAAAGGCAATCACTGATGGGAAATCTATTGTTCTCAGCAAACAACATTTTTAGAATTAGCACACTGCATATGAAGTCATAGACATTCATGATTGTGTATAAGATGAGATAGAGAAGATGGACATTAACCCGATATAGCATTGTTTTATTCCACAGGTTCAGGGGATTAGTCCAGCCACTTATTGAGGCTATTATTACAGAACCAAATGGTCTTCCTTAGACGTTGGACTAAAAGACTGAATTATTTTGAATTTAACCTTCACTTGGAAAGTTTCTATATATATATATATTTCCTTTCACCCAAACTAAGTTCATTTATGTGTATTTACCATAGACGTGTCTTAGAAGCACTGCATAGGTAGCAATTGATGCATTTTCCCCTAAAAAAGACGTCATAATAAACGGCTGTGGAAAAAGCATGCCACGATGGAAGTCTGCATTCGGGGGCTATGCTTTGCCCTCGGGATGTGTAATGCATATCGGCCACTAAAGTGGAGGCAGGGGGAGTGGAACAACCTCAAGAAAACACCCTGCCTCAGGTGTGGCTCTGAGTGAGACCCCCCCACACACACACACACACACTTAGAGACTGGCGTCCCTATTTCTTTTCGCCCCTCATTAATTCTCTCCTTCTGTGTTCTTCAATACACTTTTATCATCAAGGAGACTCATAGTTAGTTATTTTCCCACCTACAGAACATGACACAGGGGGACAGTAATGGGGAAATATAGTGAATGAAGAAGTATAGTGACTGCAGTAGCTAATCACCATACTGTCAGATATTTGTGCTTTTAACACACTTTTCTCTGTCATTCTCACTGGTTCAGAAGCTGATACAGGCAACCAGGGAAACAGACAGACAGACAGGGTGCTTGCTTTTCAGGCAACCCTGTGCAATGATTGGTCAGCCGCTGGTCCAGGAGAGGTCAAGTGAGCCCATATACAGTAGGATAGAAAAGAACTCACCACAGTCCATCATTTCCCCTGCTCTTGAAGGTATAATAGCGTTCAGCCTCTGCAGGAGCCTAAGTACAGAGCAGACTGCCTGATAGTGGAGGTCGTCATGGCAACCCACATCAGGCACTCGCTGTGGGAACTTTTAACATGTTAGGGTGAATGAGACGCTAATTTGTTCCAGTCTATGGGTTATTGAGGTTTTTGTCTTGCCACATTAACCTTGTGTGAAGATGCTGTCGACAGTTATGAATGCAGGTCAACAGGTGCAAAAAGCTAGATGTATTTTCCCGCTATTTAAACCTATGCTTTATATACTACAGTGTGTGGCATTAGGGACATGTTACAAACTATTTATGAACTCACCCCTCAGTGTATAGTGAAGCTAGCGAACCTCATACTCTCTTAGGGTCTAAGTCATCATAAGGAAGAACAACTCGAGGACAAATAAAAGTTGTGGGTAATGATTACTGTGCCATTGATGGCAGCCATGTAGTATCCCACCATAAGCCAGACTGATCCTGCTATACTGTACATCTGTAACTCACTCACTATTTGCTCCACAGCTGCTCCTTAATGGCGGCTATTAGCCAGGACTGATTTATGCTTTTGCTCAGAGCTCTTGAGACAGCCTGGCCTTTCAAAAGGCAGTTTCATCTCGGTCGTCGAAGGGTTATAAAGTCCCTCACGTGATCTGAAGCAGGACAATGAGCAGGATGGGGGAGGGGGGGGATTGGAACGTATTTGTTCATTCATTGTGTGACTCATTCCAGTGTTCTGTCTCTACATATGGACAGTATGCCAGAACTCATAGCTATAGTGCGCTTAAATATCAGTGCAGCAGTGCTTAGTAAATAAGTGTCTAATATCCAGTGTTTACGTTTCATCTACTAATGGTTCAGTCATGTAGTTCCACGGATTCAGTGTGCATCAGTACATTCTTCCTCCCCTACTGGCAAACACAATAGCGAGAGAGAATAGGGCGCAGGCGTCCCAAGTTTACTGGCCCCTGCGTTAGCCTTGCGAGACCATTCTGATCTCGCAAGCTCCAGTTTAATTTCACCATGAGAATTGGTCTGGAAAGCCTAGAAATCATTGTGAATGTGTCCGAGCAGCATCTGAACTTACCAAATCTGTGCGTCGTATTGATAGCTATACGGGCGTGGTTTAGGTAGCAAAAACGGCCAGACGGTTCATCCAATCAACTGCAAAGTATTTTTTGAATATGCCTGCCCTTTACAAACAGTTTTGATGGACGGCTCCCCAGATGGACTTGTGACTAACTGTCCATCTGACGTGTCAGGTTACTCCCGCCTACTGCTTGTATACAAACTCTCAGCCTCTTTGTACACAGGTCCTTATTAACTAACATGCGCGTGTCTGTGTCTGCTGTGACGTGATGCAGCTGAGCTTCCAGCACAAGGTGGGCGTGTTGTACTGCAAGGCGGGCCAGAGCACCGAGGAGGAGATGTACAACAACGAGAGCGCTGGACCTGCCCTGAATGAGTTCCTGGACCTGCTGGGACAGAGGGTGCGCCTCAAGGGTTTCTCCAAGTACAGGGCTCAGCTGGACAACAAGAGTAAGATGGACAACATCAACACAACTACATGAGCTAGCAATCAGCGCACATGCAGTCATATTGAAGGCGTGGCTAATCAGTGATATAAGAACTGTGAATATTCAAGTGCACTAGGTCCTATTTTATGTTGAGGCACAATACAAAATGTCTAGGGACCTTTGTTTGCAACCTCTATGATGTTTATGAACCTTTCTTTGACCTCGGTGGACTCTTCTGTGTGTTTTCAGCGGACTCCACAGGCACACACTCTCTCTACACCACCTACAAGGACTATGAGTTGATGTTCCACGTCTCCACTCTCCTTCCCTACACGCCCAACAACAGACAGCAGGTTAGTACAGCCCCACTGCCCTTTAACATCACACGACACAGTTAAGAGGCTGGGCCTTACTGTGGTATTAAGCCCCACAACAGCTCCCTTTTTAGGAGCCCTTGCCAATCTTCCCCCGGAGTCTCATCTCACGACAGTAATGACCTCCCAGACGAAATGGTGAGCGTTGCCAAGGCAACAGCACCCCCTTCACAGCTTTTTAATCAGCGTGTTCCCGGCCACCGGACCTGGCGTCGTGTACGGCGGGGGCTCTGCCTCTGCCTGCGCTAACAAGTGGGATTAATTGGATCCAGCGGCGGGCTGGCCAGTGATGGCACGATAAAGCCTCGATTATAGCTTCCACCATTTTGGTCCCGATGACGCTGGCAGAGAAGTCAGTCTGACCTGTACTAAATCCTTTGTGTACAATCGCCAGTGTGATACATCCAATGAATACAGTGAAGGATTTGGTAAATGGAGGTGGGTGGAAATGGAGATATTCTTCCCTCCAGTTGTATTTAATAATTTAATCCTTTGTGTCCCCCAGCAGGACAAAGAAGAGCAGATTTTTATCATCTAGATAACCTCCCCTGTTCACCGCTGTGCTCTCCAATCCTGTTTGTTTACAGGCCTCTCCTGGCCCTTCTAACCTCTTTATTGCAACTTGACTATCAGGTTAACTACCAGCGCCAATCCAATAATACAGACTCTAGAGCCTGAATTGTCTATTGGGAATACCTATTTCTGTTGAAAGGCTTTTATTTTGATTTTGATTGCTGAGGTTTGCAGCATGGGGATTTATATCATTTTCAGTGACTAAAACCGACAATTCCGCTAAGCAGTTTGATTGAGAGCTTGTTGTTGTTGTTGTTGTTGTTATTATTATTATTATTAAATTAACTCTTTCTTTGTTTTTTTCCTGTTTTGAACTCTCCAGTTGTTACGGAAGAGACACATAGGCAATGATATCGTCACCATAGTGTTTCAGGAACCCGGAGCTCTCCCCTTCACCCCGAAAAACATCCGCTCCCATTTCCAGCACGTGTTTGTCATCGTCAAAGTCCATAACCCCTGCACTGATAATGTCTGCTACAGGTATGGCAAGACATACAGGTTTGCTCCAAGCCATTTCTAGTCAGATATACACTATACAGAGGCAGAAAGGAGATAAACACATTCATTTGATTAAAGGCCCCAATTGCTGCAGCTGTTTACTCTGGTTAAAGTCCACAAGACAATGGTAGGAAATGCGTTTGGGTGTGTCTCTCTCACATTAATTTCAAGCTAAATGGCCCTTTTTATAGTTCAATTTAAGCAGTAATAGAAGTCTTAAATTATTTATTTAGCTGTTTCCCTTGTAGGAAGTCTCTTGTGATCTATTTAATGTTGTAGAGATTATCTTCAGAGACACCTTGAAATAATGAATTATGACTTATTTTCAAGGGTTGTTTGAAGTTAAGACGACTCTTGTTCATAACATAGCATGTAATAATTTGAGCATTATGAGCCATGGCTCTAAGGCTCCTGTGAGAAATGATTGCCCTGGAAGCAACACTATATAAATTAAGCACTTATCAAACAACTACTGATTACGTAATTCACATTGAGCCAACGATCCTTCTTCGTTTGTTTGTAGCGTCATTATAAGAGGCAGAGGTGCGATGGTAACTGACGTCATCATGGTTTTGTCTTTTTTAGCGTGGCTGTGTCCCGGTCTAAAGACGTGCCTCCTTTCGGACCACCCATCCCCAAGAGCGTGACCTTTCCCAAGTCGGCCGTGTTCAGGGACTTCCTGCTCGCCAAGGTCATCAATGGGGAGAACGCGGCACACAAATCCGAGAAGTTCCGCGCCATGGCGACGCGCACGCGGCAAGAGTACCTGAAGGACCTGGCAGAGAACTTTGCCAGCACCGCTACTGTGGACTCTGCCGTCAAGTTCAGCTTCATCACCCTGGGGGCCAAGAAGAAGGAGAAGGCCAAGCCCAGGAAGGACGCGCACCTGTTCAGCGTGGGTGCCGTCACGTGGAGCGTCCGGGCGCGGGACTTTGGCCAGTCGATGGACGTGGACTGCTTGCTGGGCATCTCCAACGAGTTCATCGTGCTCATCGAGGAGGAGTCCAAGAATGTGGTGTTCAACTGCTCATGCCGCGACGTCATCGGCTGGACCTCGGGGATTATGAGCATCAAGATCTTCTACGAGCGTGGCGAGTGCGTGATGATGTCCGCCCATGACAGCTGCGGCGAGGACATCAGGGAGATGGTGCAGAGACTGGAGGTGAGACCCCACGGAGCCTCACATAGCAGTCATGCTAGACTGATAATAGACTGCTCAAACACCTAAAGACCTCTTGACACGTGTTGCTATCTTCTGTATCAGTGGTACTGGTTGTGTTTATATGAAAGAGCATTGGAATAACACAGTGATACAATGCAAGGGAAAGGATTAGTAATGTTACACTATGGCCCAGATTCCGTGTTATTTGTAACCTGCTTTTTAAAAAGCGTGGCATCAAGGGAAGTGATCTGTACATGGCAACTAACTGGCTCTACAGTATGTGTTCCTCTAAAACCTCCTGACAGTGGTTTAGGTCCAACATTTGGTATTATTAGCAGTGAAATGATCCTGTGCTTTAGGGTAATATTAATTTCCTGCTTTTTGTGAAGTAGATCAATAGTGTTGTCTTACAGTCTCGCTGGTGGACTACAGATGCAATTACTGTATAAGCCATGGTGGTAAATGTGATAGTTTGCAATAAACAGTAACCCGTAATGATAAAGAATATGCATGAAAACATGACATATTTTAGAGGATCCCGGTGGTTATGGTCTCCCTGTGGTTAAAGAGCATTCACTGCAAATATTATTCTAGCCACTGTAACTTATTGTAAACCCTGTTATTGTATTTTCATTATTGTGCATTGTGTACCCCATACAGTATCCTGACATCTTCACCTAGTGTTTCCTTTCAGTCTAGCTGTTTCCATCCAGCCTGTAGTCAGACAGTTCTGTTTCCATGGGGACATGTTACACCTGAGATGTAATCAGCCATTCCATTCAATCAGCAGTTATGTCTCTCTTGGTAGCGACCTCTGCAAACAGGGTGCAGACCTGGTGCAGAAAGGTAGCCGGTTGACGTGTCTCTGCCCTTGATTATCACGAATAAGGCAGGTAACGGTGGGGGGGCAAAGAAAGCAGGACAGAACATGGTGCTCCAACCCACTTTTGAAGGGGAAAGGAGGAAACGGGCGTGTTTTTAGGTCTGGGAGACTAAGAATAGAGAGCCTCTGAACTCCACGTCTGGCTGCAGACGCTCTCATGCCTGTGGAGGGTGTTTTTCCTCCGCCATCTTTATCTCTGTGGCCTGGTTAGCGTGGGGTCAGGTGGACTAGTTGAGGTACTTCCAGTGTCTAGATAAGCCCTAACAGCTGGTTCCTTTATCCAGAGTGCTGTTTCTCTATTGGACTGTTGATTTTCATGTTTCCGTCATTTGCTTATTCATCTAATCTAATCTTACCTCGTGACCTTTTTCTTAAAAAGATATTATTATTCCTGCCTGCCTGAGTTCTCCTCAGTGCTCATTAACTTAAGTCTCCCTTCAGCAACCTCTTTTTAAGTGTTAAGCTCCCGTTTTTTGGAATTGAAGAAACAGCTCATAATTATACTGTGCACCATAAATAGCAGGAAAAGCTGCCAGAGTATTCCTAGGATATTAACATCATGATCAGCCAGAGGATATCAGTCTCCCATTGGCTATGCTAATCGCTACTCTTCTAGAAGCAAAATGTGTAGTGAGGCTCAACATCTAGAAAGCCTTAAAGACCTTTATGTAAGATATTAATAAGTGGATGGTTATTAGAATAATTTACACAGGGAGAGTAGCAGTAGGGACATTGTGTGTGCGTGCATGAATGCGTGTGTGTGTGTGTGTGTGTGTGTGCGTGTGTGTGTAGGTGTGTGTTTTTTCTTGACTGTCCCAGTGGGTTTAACCGACTCATGTTTCTCTGTAGGGGTTTAGAGGCTGCCATGCCTGTGATGTAATGTGAACCGGGACAGACGGAAAGTGAACAGATTGACCACTCTTAATACACTGAGGCCCAGTGTGGGAGTAGAACTAAAAGCTCTGCGATAATGTCCGGCTCCCCAGGGTGCTATTACGCTGGGTGGCCGCGTGCATGGCTTTTAAGAGGCCGTCAGAGATGACTGGCATACAGTATGTATGTTATTTCCTACCCGTTTTGTTCTCAAGAACAATAAGCCATGGGGCAGCCGCTCGTGCTCATGGATCTTTATAGGCCTACCATCTGAGCGACATCAAATTAGCATCAAACAGTATTATATGCTGTAGCTTTCTTACGCCTTTCAGCAGCTCTTTTTGAAAGGATTACCAAATGTATACATACCTTTCTAATGTTAGAAATGAGAGAACATGTTCTCACTCTGTTCAAGGCTGTATGATTCGTATAATAGCTAAGGTCACCAAGGTTGAATAGTATCTTGCGGAACACTATATGGATATGCAAATTGCATAATTTAACAATTATGGTATATTTTAATTTGAGTAAAACATTACTGTTGGCCTGTGATGGTTTATGTCATGAGGCTGGTAGACTTCATGCCATCACCATTATCATAATAGCTTTACAGGCCACAAATCCTTCATATGAGATTATGACTGTCCCGTTGGGTATAGCCATTATGTATTGGGGCCATTTTGATGAGAACCTCAGCGCATTCATTTTCTGGACTGCCCGAATAAAAAGCCCTAATGAAGGCATTTAGAAAGCTATTATTTAGGCTTAATGAATTTCCAACAAAGGGCAGTGTGATGGTCCCAGACCCATAAAATGTCTCCTTATAACCCAGGCCAGTTATCTCAATGCCTTGTCTCCAGAGAGCTGTCAGACTGCACACTTCCTATTTCACTTGGCCCTGGATGTTTCATCCGGGGTAATTGTTAAGATTGTGGGTCATCTAGCAAAAGTACTCCCCCAGTTCCATTTGTCTTCGATTGGTATGAAGGGGCAACTGACAGATCGTTATTAGAAAAACAGTAGCAGGAGTGCCCCAGGTATTCCAAAGGTAAAAAGAATCCACAGGTGCTTTTGAGAGGGAACAGTATATAAAAAACAAGGGGAAAATGATAACCACAAACGGGTAGTGGTACAAAATATCCAAAAACAAGGCACTCCTTGGATTTTTGTAAAAAGGGAGCTACATACAGTAAGAAGATGCTAAACACCATTGCGTTTCAGCCACTGCCATTGTCAGTGTTTATGGATCTTTTTCTCTTTTTTTTTGGTATGGTCTTTTATAGTTTAGTAATTTTAAAGCACTAAACCACATTTTGCTTCTTTAACGGCAATGTCGACAGATGTCCTCTGCTACTGAAAGCCTGAAACCTATAAAGCCTATGTATATAAACTGTACTTTATATGCAGTTCTGTGTACTAGCACAACAAATCTAATGAGCTTTTGCCATCCAAACCGTGTTGGTCAAATGTTGGGAATGGAACACTCTTGTCCATTCCAACCTTCACATCTGTCAGCGGTTTGGCTCAGTCTGTCTGACTAATGGCCTTATAGACTTAAGCTCTCCCCAGAGTTAATTACCCCTCTGGTCAAATCCTTCTCCCAGCATCAGTGCATTGCCATCCCTTGGCTCGGGTTCTTGCTTTGGCCAGATAGTATGTCAGGACCGGTGCAGGTTATTTGTTCCATCATGGTTGACTAGGGTCCCCTCTGCCATGGCGGCTAGGATTTCTTCCAGCGTGAGACTGTGTGGAGCGTTGACAGGTCCTAGTCAGAGTGTATGTGTCACTGAAGCCAGCTGCCACTCGAGAGGCAAATGGAGGCTGTCACCCAGTGCTGACCCAAGACTAATCTGAAGGTGATTAAAGCCCACTGTGTCTTTCTGCCAGTTCCAGCTCCTATTTAGGAAAAGATTGTGATGTGGCTGGTGAACTGCTGACTCTGGGCCAGTATTGGGCAAGTTACTCAGGAATAGTAACTATTAGTTTTTATTATTAGTTATTATATAATAGTTACTATTTACTTGTTACTTCTTCAAAAAGTAATATTACTTGCGTACTAAAATTTGTTACGTTGCTAGTTACATTACTATATTACTTTCACAATCACTACCCTGTCTCGCCCCTTCTGAAAAATGCAATATTGGGCTAAATTCTGTATGTTAGCTGTGTGTATATACAGCCTCTTACGTCACTCATTTACCCAAAATGTACTTTGGATTAGCAAGACACACATAATTGAGAACAGCCTCAGAATGAAGCATTTGTTATGCTTCAGCCACACAACGATAATTGTTTTTACATGTACCTGCGTGCGTATGAGTGTGTGTGTGTGTGTGTGTGTGTGTGTGTGTGTGTGTGTGTGTGCATTTGAGTTAGTGAACTGCAAGTCTGGTGTGTATATTGCAAAATGCACAACACTAGCGGTCAATATTAGCAAAATGTTCACTGGAATCACCCGTTATCTAACATTAAGAATATAATGTGCTTGTTAAGCATATGAACACTGCACATATGATTCTGTTAAAGACCAAGAACAAATATATTTATATTATTACCGGTGTATGCCCCTCAGCAGGCTAATATTTAGTCACATTTAGCCTGCGTTATATTTGATAATGGAGGGGGTTTCCTCTTTCAGATCGTCACCCGCGGATGTGAGACGTCAGAGATGGCGTTGCGACGCAATGGCCTGGGTCAGCTGGGTTTCCACGTCAACTTCGAGGGCATCGTGGCTGACGTGGAGCCCTTCGGCTACGCCTGGAAGGCGGGGCTGAGGCAGGGCAGCCGGCTGGTGGAGATCTGCAAGGTGGCCGTGGCAACGCTCACCCACGAGCAGATGATCGACCTGCTTCGCACCTCCATCACCGTCAAGGTGGTCATCATCCAGCCTTACGAAGACGGCACCCCCCGCAGGTAGAGTTGTGCATTGTACTGTTCAAAACCAGCTAGACTCACTCAGCTTAATGAAGTAATGCACACAAGTAGCCTCTTCGCATGTTTTCCTCTGTTATTGCCCTGTCTGCGCACGCACCTGTGCTTTATCTGCCCCCAGTTGCTTTCGTGTTGTAGACCATTTGCATAAAAAAATGCTTATGTATTGGTTATGTTACAGTGAGCTTCATGTTGCTGTCTTTATAGGCTGCAGTGATTTCTCTGGAGAGGGGAACTTTTTGTATCTGCGTGTGCGTGTGTGTGTGTGCATGCGTGCGTGTGTGCACGGAGAGCAGGACTAGCAGGACTATGAGGACACGCAGAAAGAGACAGTCAGCGCTTCTCACTAATGATAATGAGAGCAGCGTCTTGATTAATGGCTCAATTCTTCCTGTCATTGTCTGACAGCTCACACTTGCAGATGGCTATTTTTTTCCACTCGCCAGTCTTCCGCTGAGCAATTAGGATTGAAGTGTTTGGCTTCTTAGGGACGTCTGCACACGGTGAGATGACACAATAAAATGAAGGAAGCATATTTCAAATGTTCCTTTATGATGGCTGAGATGAAAGTCTATGTAAAGCGCTCGCTTCCGACGTACATCTGCTTGTTTTGTGTAAGAGCCAGACAATCCCGTGAAAGCATATTCATCTCGCTTTCACGCCGAGATATTTAACATCTTTGTTTTGCTACAGGGTGACAGACTTGTGTGTTGTTGACCAGTAAATGTGGTGTGCCCACTCGCTCACAGACACATCAGAATAGATTTACAGCGGTGAGAAAATTGGCTTCCATGTTTGTTCATGCTTATATCATTAGCTAATTTGCTTTGGCATTCGATATTCCAAAGGCCACAATATAAATACAAGTATAGACATGTGCCATACATGTTATTGGCGTTCTAAACAAAACATTCAAGTTTGACCATTAATCTGAACATTACGATTCAATATTTGTTTTGAAAAATGGAAATGTGTTTGTTTATTATTGTGATAATTATGCTAATAAGCTTGATGGAAGCTTGCAAGTTTCAACTTTGTATTATGTCTGGCAACTGTGGACTGACATATGTGCACCCCCAGATGGTGGGCTAACATGCCTAGTAGCCAGTGAATCCAACTCTTGCGGGAACTAGTTCTAATCCTCTTATTTAGATCTGTGATGCTACATGATGATACAGTCTTAATCAGGCTTCAGGGATGCAGAACGCAGTCGAAACAAAAACCTTCCTAAACTGAACCTGTGTCAGCCAAGGCGTGCCTACTCTATGCTGTAGAGCCACAGAAATGTGATTCTGAAAGGATTGAGATGTGTGTTGCCCCTGGGCTGGCTCCCGTGCTTGTGTCAGACATCTGGCTGTTATTTGTGGCCATTGAAAGATGCTTATGGAAAATAGGAGCCCTGTTCCTAATCTCCCAGAGCCAGCCTTTACTTGCGTAATGTCTGAGACATGGCATTGGCTAACTCTGGCCACACCTGCCTACTTGACAGGAAGAGGTATTTTGATTGACTACATGTCCTTGGCTTCTGCGTCATGCAATGTACCTGATGCCAGTAGTAGAAGAAAACCAAGCGAAGTTGAAACAAATGCCATTTACAAAACAAATTTAAGTAAAATGGCTCAGCTGCCGATAATAACAACAACAACAACAACAAATGGTCTGCAATACATATGAACATTTTGGTGTGATTTTGAATACACATGCAGTGCCTCGGATTTAAATATCTCCTACCTGACTTCCTGAGAGCTCTGACATGTATACAGGGCCCTGTGTATCAGACGTTCAGCATGAGTCATGTGACATATGTGCAGAAGAGGCTGAGACTACATGGCACCTGTAGCCTCTTCCGTCCATTAGCACTACGTCACATAAGCAACCCTGTGCTGAACATCTGATACTGTACAACAGCTCTACAGAGGACTTATAGACTTTAGGGAAGTGATACCGTTGATTTCCATTGGCTGTTAGTATTATCGCTCACAAGTATGTATCCATAATTTCCGGTGCGACGATAGTGCAGTGCTTTATTCCATCCTTCCATCTTCTCCCACTTTATTTACTAATTTAAAATTAAACATTTATTTTAACCAGTAACCAAAGCCGACAATGTTTACAGATTTATAAAACCTGTACTGTAAACAGCCAGAATCCTGTTGTTTAGTTTTCCAACGAATTCCTCATTGTAAGTTTAACGTCCAATTTGGTCATTGAGTTACATAGTTGGTCGTCGTGCATGTCAATCAAAATACCTCGATACCTCAAGTAGGGTACTGACGCAGTTAGCCGGTGCTGTGTCCCAGGCTTAACATATGTAAAGGCTGGCTCTGCAAGACTACATGGGACATACAGTAGTAGACATTGTTGAGTTCACAATGCTCTCTGCAGTGTAGATAATGGACTTTGGCTGACCCATATACAGTGTGTGATGTTTACCAACAGATGTGTTGGGCAGATTAGTGCAAGTTACTGTAGGAGGTTGTTCTGGAATGTAAGATCTGCTGGAACATATTTCTTACAGAGACAAGCAGTCAACATACTGCCATACTGTAACAGGCTGCAAAAAGTTTCTTTTTTTACAAGCTGTGTGAATTCACAACCAGAGCTTCAGAGAATCCAGAGGTGAAAGGTCAGGTGAAGAATGTTAAGGGCCCTCCACTTCCTTCACTGCTGGCGGTTTGAGCTGCTAAAGTGACACAGTGGACAATGAGTTCTCCAGTTTCTCCATTATTATCTCAAGGAAAAAGAATGTTGCGGGGGCATGCAGGCCCCTGATGGTGCCATGTAGCCAGAGAGATGGGGGGACAGCCTTACAATGGAGAATCTTACAACCTCCAGACAATGTGTCTTTGCTCCAGACTGAACAGAAGAATAGTTTAGAGAATCACATTTTAGGAGCAAAGTGTTTATTGTTCCTCAGATGTGTTTGTATACTTGTGCCACTGTTTCCATTTACAGCAGCTTATTAAATTGCTATGCAAAACCAATCCTACTTTCCATAGGTGCATCTGAAAATAATTGAATTATTATTATTATTATTATTCCTTTCTTTTCTTTTAATGTAATAATACATGCATGCCTTTAGAGTTTTTGTGAGTTTTTAGGGTATTTTCTCTGGCCCATCTCAAGCTAATGGAGATATGGCTATATTAGTCGCCTTACCTCTCACTGTTGTTATTATTTACACTGCAGGCAGGATGTGGTTTTAGCCAAGTGCAATACCAGAGGCCTTTCCATCATCACCACAGAAAGCTTTAAACACATTCAACATGCTAGCCTTGGATCAAACCAAGAGGAGAGCGAGCTGTTTAAAATCAGAACATGACATCATCGAGTGTTTATTTAGTCTGTCTCGCACTGTATACTGTATTTACAGTATAAATGTGTTATATTACGGCATATATGAAATCATCAGATAACATAGCCAAAAAGAGATTTGTATGATCTTCAATGGTTGATAAACTTAAAGTAAATGGTTAAAAGGCTTCTTGTTGCATATTTTCATGCGTTCAAATGGATGGATGATTGTGACCTTTATTCCGTTAGATGTGCCACTGTGGCTTTTTATGTGGGTCTGAAGCTAAGCCACTCCTTCTCTCACTTTTGATGCTCTCACAGAAGCTGACATCACACTGATCTTTGCAGACGACCCCTTACTGTTCTCCCCCAAGAGCTGTTTGTCTCTTTAGATCACTGTGTAGGCTTTGCCAATTTGAAAATCCATACGCGTTTCAGCTCACCTCATTATGTGGACCTCTCGACAAAGATCTTTTGAGGGCTGCTGAAGGTCACGACCTCTCTGGTCCTTGGCTGTGACATGCACTCTGGCT
Source organism: Amblyopsis rosae (assembly GCA_025399935.1). Taxonomy (NCBI): domain Eukaryota; kingdom Metazoa; phylum Chordata; class Actinopteri; order Percopsiformes; family Amblyopsidae; genus Amblyopsis; species Amblyopsis rosae. The sequence goes on along the minus strand of JAODTR010000007.1, from coordinate 4,400,983 downwards.
GTGGGAATGGATTAGTGTGTCCCTCCTATCGCTGCCCTGCCATCAGAATGACAGGTCTCTGGCTAAGGTATAAGGTCCTTTTGTGACATTCCTTTGGTTAGATTCATTATAAGGCACTGTTTATCTATTACACGTGACCACTCAACGGTCACAACCTCCTACCAGTACCAATCTAACCTTAACAATCACACTTCAGTTTGTATTGGTTGTCATTATTTATCTGTATATGTATTGTGAATTAATAAGGAAAAATAGCTTGTGCTGATGCAGTAACAGTTTACAGTACAGAACTAGCTTGTAGGTCAGCAACCCTCTGCAGTCATTGCACAAGAGCACAGCAGAACAGTATATATATGTGTATGTATATATATATGTGTATATAAATATATATGTATATGTATATACATACAGTATATATATGTGTATGTATATATATATATGTATATGTATATATATATATATATATATATGTATGTGTATATATGTATGTGTGTATATATACTGTATGTATTTGTATATGTATATATATATATGTATTTGTATATATATGTATATATGTGTATATATGTATATATATGTGTGTGTGTGTATATATA
>JAODTR010000007.1:4351015-4396573 GCA_025399935.1 Amblyopsis rosae | reverse complement strand
GTGATTGTTGATTAGATAATTGCATTAATGAGAAATTGAACAGGTGTTCCTAATAATCCTTTAGGTGAGTGTATATATATATATATATATATACCTTGTAAGTTCTTGGGGAATACTTGTGCTGAATGAGAGAGACAACAGCCTAGATCTTTCTGTTGACAAGCTGTTCACTATGTTGAACCTACTCAGAGAGTAATGGCGTGTGGCAACCCTGCTTGAGGGACACACAAACAGTTAATCTCAGTAATGACTGCTGAAAACCCTCAAGTATTTAGCATCCACAATAAAGTTCGTGTTTCTGTTTTGACCAGCTGTGGGAGCATTAGCAAGTTTTATAAATGTTCTACATATTTGACACACACTTCCTGAACACAGCACTTAGTTAATCTAACACACTTCACTTAGCAAGATGGAGCACTGTTCAGCTAGCTTCTCTTATCATTTAATGCGACTCCTCACATACAGTATGTAAACCGTCGGCAGGCAGTGGAGTGTATAGGACAAGCAGAAGACAGTCCTCCATCATGGATGTATTTAGCCTTGACGTGAACCAGCTGTTGGGAGGATGGGGTGAAGGGAGGCTGCCCTGCAGGAAGCGACGGACAGCCGTTTGCTCTCTTAACTCCCACCCCTGTCCCTATAGGAGCGCGACTGTAAACAGCCCAGCCACCCGTGGCCCAGTTTGATGAAAGGTTCTGGCTGCAGTACTTGGAGATTACTGCCCCCCTCCAGCCTGAGCAATCAGCCAGCCCGCCCCACTAGAACACTATAGAGAGTCTAAATCACCTCCGCGTTATGGGACCTTAGTTTTGATAGTTATGGTAGTCAACGGCAAGAATACAATTATTCTTTGATCCCGTTTGAATTGTGACACAAAGTACACATATGATGTTTGTCTATTTAAAAGACAATTGCTCAAGTCAAGAACATTGCAGTTTGTGAAACTATAAAGTAATCTTTGTGTAGTTTGTGTGTAACCGCTCAGTGAACTACAACTTTCGTCTCGCAAAACACAAGTCACCAAAACAATGCTTTCTTCGGCTTGTGGATTGTGGCGCTAAAACGTCATGACACTTATGCGACACGGGGGTTGTAGTCTTACTAATTACATATTTTGACAGTCTTCTAACAAATGCAAAACAAACTGAGACTTTCTTGACTGGAAGAATTTTCTTTTAAATAGTCAAACGTGTCTCGTGTCGGGATGTAATCTTGCCGCTGACTACCATACATATTTTTTTTAAACATAGGTCCCATAAAGTGACTTAGGCTCTCCTACATGTGTACATGTATGACCACAGCAAAGTATACACATCATTCCACCTCATTCCACCCCCGCTCCAGAGGATCTCTATGGGGGAATAGAAGATTCAGGCTGTGGGAGGAGAGGGATGGGCAGTGTAATCATTTAGGGTCATGCTTGAGATGGCTCCTGGGGAGAGCTACCAGAACACCCAGGCTGTATAATACTGACCTAGGGCCAGCAGCACACCAGCATACAACCCCCTTCCATTCCTCCAGACATACACAACAGTCCTTATTATACCTCAGCCCCAGAGATTAATGCTGCATGAAATGGCATCTCAGCTTTGGTCTGGGCCATAGATCTTCAGTGATGTTAACCATAATGGGATAGAGATTAAAGCTCAAAATGCATCAACTTTCTGCCCCAGGCCGGCATCGGCATGGCAACAGGTTCAGGACTAGAGAAGTCAGTCTTCGTGCTCACATTTGCCTTACTGCTATTCTAGTCTCGCTTAGCCAGCCTTTACATACGTAAGGTCTGGGACACAGCGCTGGCTAACTGCGTCAGTACTTGACAAGTGGTGTATTGATTGACATGCACAATGACTGCTTAACTATGTAACTCGATGACCAAGTCAGATGTTAAACTTACACTAAGGAATTCGTTGGAAAACTAAACAACACAACGCTGTTTTCAGGTGTTGTAAATCTGTAAAATGTGTAGGCTACGGTTTACTGCTTAAAATCCATGATGCATGTTTAATTTTTTATTAATAAATAAAGCAATGCACTAGGGTCACACCGGACAGTACGGATGCATGCATATTGTGACAATGCTAACAGCCAATGGATATCGACAGTATTACTTCCCGTAAATTTGAGAGTCTTAGAGGGGTATATGTACCAGATATTCAGCACAGAGTTGCTTACTGACATAGTGCTGATGGACGGAAGAGGTTGAGACTACTGCTATTCTGAGTCAACAATAGTGATCTGTTATCCCTCTTCACTGACTTGTCTTTACTGCGTCCTATAGCTGTGGATAATAAGCTCTAGCCAAATCAAGCAAAGTTGCTTGTTCGCATTTTGTCCTTATCCCAGTGCGTTTGGCTGGGAATCCCTCCCTCTCTTTCTCCCCCATGCGAAGAAACTCCACAGATCACTGCTGCGACCATCAGTCACTCATTCCTCACGTTGAATCAGGCAAGAGACCATCTCTAACCTCTGTTGTGCAGCTCAACATCGGTTGAATTGAACATGCACTAATGCAGACCATGCAGGCACCCCACTGTATTTTTCCATGGGGGTGATGTATTTTGGGCTTAAGAGGGGAAAGCATCCTATCTAATGCTGTTCCGGGGCCATGACAAGGTTTTAGGCTCCAGTCTGAGTCATACGGGGGGAAATAACACCGGGCGCATTTCTGACGAGCTTGCAAGCTGTGTGTGTGTGTGTGCCCATGCCCTCTAACCCTTCCTGCTGTCTCCTTGACAGGGGCTGTTCAGAGCTCTACCGCATCCCCATGGTGGAGTATAAGGTGGACAGCGAGGGTACACCCTGCGAGTACAAAACCCCCTTTAGGAGGAACACCACGTGGCACCGGGTGCCAGCCCCGGGCCAGCCCCTGCCCAGAGGCTCGCCCACGCAGGGCCCCGATCGCATGCAGTGTCAGCAGATCCTACAGCAGCACCAGGCGCCTATCCCACGAAGCACCTCTTTTGACAGGAAGCTCCCAGATGGGTCCAGGTATCAGCAAGCTCTCTCTCTCTCTCTCTCTCTGCCAAATAAGCTTGTTTTATATATTTTAGGAAAGCAAGCTTCTTCCTTTGGGACTTGAAATAAAAGGGAGCGAAGCAAAGCGAACATCATAAAGGCTGTAAAGACGCATCAAACCTTTGAGCTCTTTTTCACTTAGATGAAATGCCCCGTAGCTCTTTGAAGGGTAATTTCACGCTTGCATATTTATGTCAATAGCACATTTGAGGACAGTGAATAAAGCACAGCCTTTTCATTGTCCGTATCAGAAGATAATGCCAGATCAAGGCTCTGCCCTCGGACATCTCCAGCGAGTCATGTAAAGCAGCGATTTGTTCATTCTAATGACCCCCCCCCCCTTCCCCCGCGCGCCGCTGCGATAACCTTTCCCGAGTGTCAGGCTGCCAGCTCCTCACAACCACTATTGCTGGCGCTTCCCACTCTGCAGGGATAATAGCCCCGCTCGCTCCCTAATCATAGTCTCTCTCTCTCTCTCTCTCTCTCTCTCTCTCTCTCTCTCTCTCTCTCTCCACCGCCCTACTGGTGACACGGTGACACGGCTCATGTCGCCCAATTACTGCTGAAACAAGGAGACGTCTCTGTCCTTGGCTGTGATGTAGCCCCCTACCCCCCCCCGAAACCGCCACTTCTGTTCTGATAAGATAGGTGAGGGGAGATTTGGGACAATAGGGCAGTGAAGGTAGTTATAGTGAGAATAAAAACACAAATGAGATGAACAGACCTTTTAAAATCTAAATATTGTGTATTCTGTGGCAATATTGAGTGATTAGCTTTATCTTTTAGCTATGTGCTGGTAACTATATACTGTATTTAGCTTTCATCTTTCGCTCTGATGGGGAATTCTTCTGGGGCATTCTTAAGAAATGAGGGAATGTGATATATTAAAATGCATTCCTTCCCTGCATAGCTGACTGGAGACTTGGCACCGTAAAACACAACACCTAATATGTACCCAGCCGAGGCAGACAGGCTATTCTCTCCGACTGCCAGTGTTATTGCTGCAGCGTGAAGGCGTTCAATATCCCTAAGACCTTTACACCGTTACCCAAGGGAGGACGTCAAAGCAGCTGCCGCTGTTTCATATTAAGTGTTCGGGTCGGGCTGAGAAGGCTAACACCTCAACTGGGGAGGAAATGTAAAGATCTGGCAAAAGTGTTCAATGATGTGTTCTGAGTTACTGACAGTTTGCTGGGATTCCCATGGAGGTCTGGGCAATAGAAGCCTGATGACAAAACAAGGAAGAGTTTGGCACCCACTATGGCCAGGCACGTACCGTATACAGTCCAGAAGACAAAGGGAGGGAATAGATGGCTGAACCTGGAGGGTTATTGGGAAAAGCTATCCTGGCCTTGTGATTGCCGCTCTATTTGCTCTCGGTCTAGTAAGCCCCCTCTAGTGTTTGATTTGGAAGAAAGGCTTCTTGTCTAAAATCCCATGTTTGCTTTTCGATCCACAACGTAGCTTCCAGGGTTTTACTGGGCAGGTAAAAGTAAACAGGCCAAACCTCATGCCAGGTTGTGGCTTGTTATATATGATGCATAGAACTGCAGGACACTCAAGATGAAATGAGCAATGACCGTGGTCACAGTCAAATGACTTACTGTAACAATGTCAGCTCATCCATACTCGTTTGTATACTGTAAAAGATTAAAGGGGTCAGCCATAAACACTGGCAACGCTAACATCTTTATACATTCAAAAACATCTGTCTCCACTCTTATTTAAACACAGGACCTCCACATCTGGTTCACAAAGAAACACATTTTGTTCCTCAAACTGGAGTAGATTTACATTCCTCCCACAGACGTGTTCCTGGTATATCCATAGTAAGGGTGTCTTCACGATTAACAACCTTTTCATAATATCTTAATACATCCTCTGGAGAGAGTCGTAATGTGTCACATTACCACTTAGTTTAAACCATTTAACTGCATACACAATAGCATACTGTAACATGTTTTGTGGCTGAGCATATGCACGGAACAGTGTGTGTTATAGGCTACCATGCATGTCTGCAGGGCAATGCAAGACATGGAGAACCCCCAGGTCACTTCATGCAACAAGGGGGACCAGCATTACCGCAGCTCACCCAGCAACCAGTCGTCTTCTAGTGACCCAGGACCCAGCGGCAGTGGCACCTGGTCTCAGCAGCCTGGATACGATGGGTATGGAGCTCTAGTATCGTCTCTGGAGCATTATCGTATGTAGTATGAGGGGGGAATAGCTCAGTAGAGGGGTTGTTAAGATTGTGTAAAGCAGAGATACATTTGTGTTTTGAGTTTGTCACACAACAGAAAATGGTAATATTAACCACGCAGCCAAATTTGAAATAATAACAAAGTCACCAAGTATATACAATTATGTGTCAAATGCGTGAAAATATAACCAGCATTATCTGTTCTCAAGCACTGGGGGCGTGTCGGCAGAAGGTGCTGTAACCACACCCATCGCGTGTTCTATCGTAAACTATACCACGGTGTTGTGCTAAAAAGGTGTTCTTAGGCGAACATTGATTGGAAAATGTAGACGTGCAGTTTATTAGTTGTGTATTCACTTAAACACTAGAACCGCCACAGGGTAAATTTTACCCGTGGAGGTTTGTTTTAATAATATATTGAACTACCCCAATCTTTACCTAAAATGGTGTTGTGTTGCACTCCATATTGTTAAATATATTCAAGATTAATCCAGATTAAAAATACAGGCATTTATACCTATATCCTTTCGGTTATGATAAGGAGGAGACGATGCGCGATGCTGGTACAACACGCACACATTTGCGATCATGTCTGAAATGTAGGGGAGATTTATACAGAATTGTATTTTATGCTACAGACACTACTGTCGTCGACGAACAGCTGTTCCCGACTCCATTAATGTGCCGCTAGCATTATCTTAAGTTAGCCAAAATGCCTAACAAGTGGGATCTTTGCTTTCATGAATAGCCTATATTTGCGTGTTCTTAAAGACACCCATAAAGACCCATTTAGACCATAATTATAAAACTAGAACACCAAAACACAGACAATTAAACAAACACATTTTAGAAGACAATAAATACATTGACAGAGTACATTTTGGAACTAGAAACACAGCCCTGCTAAAAAAATCCATCATAAACCAGCATGAATTCCATGCTGGTCCAGGCTGGTTCATACTGGTTAGTGTTGGGGTAGTGCTGGTCTAGCTGGTATACCAGCACACCAGCAACCAGCATGGGATGCTGGTACACCAGAAAACAGCATGGGATGCTGGGGTACCAGCAAACCATCATTCCATGCTGGTTCCACCATGCAAAACATACCTTATGCTGGTGACCAGCAATGTTGGATTTTTTTGCAGGGAGTATCTAGGCGCACGGGTAAATTCTACCCGTTGGCGGCTATAGGTATACAGAGATTCTTGGCGGTTCTAGTGTTAAATAGATGTATACTGGTAAAAAGGATTAGATTGGTTATGGACACCCACAGGTGCGTTGATGCGATCTATCCTACAGCTTGTTAGATTGAATTTTTTCATCTGGTTTTGTGGTTTATATTTTATTTAAAAACAATATTTATAAAAAAAAATTTAAAGAACCCCCCACCCCCATCCCCTCCCCTCCCAAAAAAGCCCATCCTGTGACTCATTGGGGGGTCACAAATGTGTTTGTGGGTATTCTAAAACCTTTCCCCTCCCCCCAAATATCCTGGTGTTTTCACGTTTTAAGTCTTGGCAGGCCCCTCTGGAACTGTACTGGCTAAAGGCTTGACAGGTAGAGCCTCCACCAGACTGCTGTGTGCCTGTTGTAAGTGCATATAGACCATAACAAGAGGCATAGCTCCACACCGCTGCCTACCCTGTCTGTCTGAAGCCCATGAAAGAGCACCGACTGAACCCTGAGTGCCCTGCTATGGCTGTCAAGACAAAGAGCTGCCGACATGTTTATTAGCCGATTGATCTCCGGTCAGGGCTTCGGCTGAGTCTAAAAAGATCGGACAAAGCTCTCTGTGACACAAGTTTGTCTGTCATAACCCCTCGTAGATCTTGAGGTTTAATTAAGATCCTTATTGAAAAATGTGCCTTTTTTCTCCTTGTCAAAGGCAAGCAAATGCCTGGCATGCCTCTTTGTATGAACGAGCACTCTGCTGTCAAGTGTCGGCTAGCAGCTGTGTTGAAAAGTATTCAGATATAAGCTCAAGTGATTTGACCTTAAGTGGCCTTCAGCTAATTGCTGTGCATGTTCCTGCTGCAGGCAGCATGCAGTCAGTCTACTGAGTCACTAGCATTATGCCCTATAGCCTGTGTCTTCTTCCTCCAGATGCCCATCTCCTGTCCTCCATGAGCACACAGGGGATATGCAGGGGGGAGACGGGGACAGTCACAGAGAGCCCACCCTGGAGAGGACCAGGTCTGCAGGTGGGTTCTTAGTCAACTGAAATATTTGATCTATTTGATATATTTCTATTTGATATATTTGGTCTGTATTAAAATAATGAAAACATAACTCTTTTCGATTGGAAGTTTGGCCACTTGAACACAAAGCATATGTTGTGCAGTCTTTACCCTGTAGACGTATTCGGTATGTTGCTCTTGTCGTGATTAACCCCTGTGTACTACCCACAGAGGCAAAATGGTACATCCCGTCCACCAAGATCCTGAACTCTCTCAAGCAGCGGGAGGGGGGCAAAGACTCACCCAACAAGCTGTCCAGGGTGAGTGTGTGAGTGCGAGCGTGTTCTCATGTCGAGCAGCGAAGTCCGCGATGAGCCTGCCACATAGATGTGTATGGGAGGGTGTCTGTAACAGGTCTTAGGCAAGATCTAAAGGTATGGCACTATGAAGGTGTTGAAGGTAAGGGTGCGTGTGTGTGTGTGTGTGTGTGTGTGTGTGTGTGTGTGTGTGTGTGCTGATTGAACTGGGTATTGAGTGCCCCCTACTGCTCCGAGAGGCTTTTCTCTCTCTCCTGTCAGACCTGGTTCACCTCACATTAATGCACAAAGAGGAATAAGGTCAGGTCGGCCATGTGGGCGGGCTCTGTTACCTTTGGCAGCAGTGTCCGACTGTGTCCCTCCCCCTCACTCTAAACCACCACTTTCCTTTAATCTCTGCTATCATTTTCATTGAACTGGCCCTTGTGCGATATTAAGTGCCTCAGTCTCTCCTTTCCCTGACTCCATGCCCACCCCGCTCTATTTTCCGTTTCCTTTTCCCCTTATAAACCAACTTCGTCGCGCTCTTTCCTTTCTGCAGATGCGCTGGGGGCTGGTACATACCGCTAACAGCCTCTTCTGGTGCTTTCAGCCTGTGTCGCATTAACCCAGTGCAGTAGATGCAAATGTAAACCTTTCTCTGGGCGGTGTATTTGCCCTTTTTCCAAATCAGACTAGCTGTTTTGAATGTATTGTGACTGAAACGCCATAAGGATTTAGCAGATATGCTACCTCCATGGTACCATAAAGTACATGCATTTATATTACTTGCCTGCCTTAAAGTCATCAAATTGATCTGCATGCGCATTGAACCACTGTAAATACAATACTGATTCTGTATGTGCTGTGAATAGATTGAGGTCATCATTTCCTTTTCGTGTATCTCTGGCTATTAGCTATTAGCCACTAGCTTTCAGTGTGACAGGGTAACAGCCAGAATGTATAATTGTTTCTATCCTAATACAGTGAATACCTAACGCGAGTTGCTAACGCATGTTGCGCTGTTAGGGTAGCATATCATAGCGTAGCATAGCTTAGCACTGTATGTGTAATTCTCACTCTCCCTCCTCCAGCAGACGGGAGATAAGAACTCCAGCCATTCCAGCAGCAACACCCTGTCCAGCAACGCGTCCAGCAACAGCGACGAGAAGCACTTTGGCTCGGGGGACCTGATGGACCCTGAGATGTTGGGCCTCACCTACATCAAGGGAGCGTCCACGGACAGCGGCATCGACACCAACCCCTGTGTGCCCCCCGGGGCCCGCGTACTGCTGCAGAGCAGGACGGGCGAGCACGGACACCCCTGGGCCTCCGAGCTCCACGAAGATGGCCCGTCAGAGGAGGATCATGGGAAGCTGTACCTGCCGCAAGGTTACACCTCGGCCATCATGGCTGGTCACGTGACGGAGGGCAGCATGGGAGACCTGAGCGAGATCTCCTCTCATTCCAGGTACAGTCAAAGGACACATATTGGATGTATTTATAACCTGTGTTTGTTTTGGCATAACCTTAAGATGGGCTGTGTTTCAGCTCGTTTCTCCTTCACGTGTCTGCTAAGCTGTTTGTTTGTTTGTTGTGTTGGGGCAAATTACAATTTGACCTTTAACTAAGACAACGGCCGGTTTAGTAATCTGTTCAGCGGGTCCAGTTTGTCCTGGTATTGATAACCACTAGTCTATGAGTATGTGTTCGGCTGTGCATACTGTACATACACACAGAGAGACTAAAGGTATACTGTACAGTGTATCTGTAACCCCCACACCCCACCGGGCCGGGGCCTTGCTGAGAGACAGGAGAGGAGTGGGAGGATGTATCGGCTCTGTTTTATTGCCTCTCCAGTGCAAGCCCTTCCAGTTCAGTGGCTTGTTTGGCGGGGTTTCAGAAGTGTCTGCAGCAGAGTATAAGTGAGAAGATTGTCCATGTCATCATCTTGACCACCTCCTAGCTCTGAGTGAAGTGTCAGCTGCGCCCAGGCTTCCCCTAGACAAACTAGAAACAGCAGGATGGCATGATGCAGGGTGTGGCCCAGATGGACATGAATATGTAAATGGTGCTGTGCCCTAAAGCTGATGGGACCCCTGATGTCTGAGGGCATCACAGCACAGTGGTTTACGTTTTACAGCGCCCAGGCTAATGCTTGAAAGTACACAATCCAAATGTGGGTTTCTTTGTTGACTCTTTGTCAACCTGTGCAGTTTGTATGTAAATGCCTAATTGGCAGGAAAGATGAAAGACCACCAAATGCCCATGCCCTCGTAATGGCAATGACATGAATCAAATAGTGCTCTGCCACTCTTGAGGACTTCCTATAAGTGGAAGTGACAGGCGGAACAAAGACAGTCTGAGTGCTCTTGGCTTGATTAGAAGAGAGCTTATTTTCCTGACTAACAAATGTGCTTTATGCTGTACACAGTGAGAGCGTAATGGCAGTGTTTTATTTATTGCTTTAATTGCTTCAAATGTTTTCAAAAGCTTTACATTTCTTTGATACCAATGTGGACTGCCACACGTTCATTCATCGCATTTTATAAAATATAAAACCTTTAACAATGAAGCATCAAAATGTCAACACCTGTCATCAAACCTGATTAGGTAAACACGTTTCACTGAGATTTAAGAATCAAACTACTTCCATTAGCACATAAATAATATGTTTGGAGTTGTCCACGGGGTGGTACTTCAATGATTTTTGATTGCATTTGGCATGTTTATTAATAATCCACAAAGTGTGATCTTTTCAGTGGTCAAGAAACAGCCCGGCGTCTGTTTGACTGCTTTGATGACAAACTATTCTCTTGGCAGGAAACCCAGGAAGCGTGGCGTTCATTTTGTTTGTGCTGCTGTGTTTGCTGTTGCTTCTCCTGGGTTACATCATGTTGCTTTATTCCCGCTGTGTGGCCAGTGGCTCGCACCACTCGGGCAGTCCGCTGACATGTGGAGCCAGGTACTGTGTGTCAGCTGACTCCTCCAAGGTCTACACCATCCCCCAGACCAGCGGCTCAGGGCTGGGCCTGGGGCCGGGGCCGGGGCCGGGGCCCAGCTTAGAGGCCTGTGGACAGACACAGCCACAGCCAAGTCTCCAGCACGCAATGGGCACGAAAACGACAGATGATGCTCATGGCATTGAGGAGCCGCCTAATATTTCAGAGTGTGGGTGAGTGTGGGTGAGTGTGGGTGAGTGTGGGTGAGTGTCTGTGACAGTAGGCCTGTGTGCATGTGAGAACTTCACTCTCATGCCACAAAGGCGAAAGAAGAAATAGCTAGTTAAAGGAATAAATCAAATGAAGCGCTAGTAATCATGGAAAGGTAGATTACACATTTCCTAAGTATGGCCTCTAGCCTTCTCTTTTCACATTCCTGCCGGCGCGTGTTTTCCTTGTAGACCTGCATTCCCCTGATAGCAGTGTACCGTCCTTTCCTCAAGACGCATAGACTGGCAATGATTGAGACTGACAACCACCGAAGGAATAAGCTCAACGTAGCTGCAGACATAATACACTTGGCACATGTCACTTTGGCTTATCGATCGCTGCCATGGTGCTAGGTCCCCTTCGCCGACATTTCCCAGGAGGCCACGCTTGGAGCCTCCGCTACATCGGCATCTGTTCAGGCAACCAAGCAGGCATCGCATGCTAGCCTCATGTAGCGCAAAGAGCGCTCATGGAATATTACCGAGGAATATAAGGAGGCGTGCAGTAGCTCAGCCAGGGGGGAATGGTACTCTCCACAGACTTATAACAGTGACGAGTGACTGTGCCTGTCGGGTGATTAAAAGGTTTGCTGTAGAGAACAGAGACCCATTGACGGAGAGAGAGAAACAGAGATTGGATGCCGTGAGTTTGTGTGTGTGTGTGTGTGTGTGTGTGTGTGTGTGCGCTTGTTTGAAGGTGTCTGCGTGTGATATCTGTTTTAGGAGAGAGAGAGAGAGAGAGATTGGGGGGTAAAGGTAGATTTGCAACAGGGAGAAAATTCCTGCCTGCTCATGACTCCCCAGTAATCAAATTTTGGCTGTGAAATTTGCCACTTAAGGGCTGTGTGATTGATAGCCTGCACTGAAGTCATCTCCTGCAGACCGATGAAAAAGCTCCGTAATTCATTTTCTCTCCCTGGTGTTTGTTTATACGTTCCTTTTGCTTTTATTTCATCTCGCACGATGCTCTCATGATAAATGGCCTAATATTGCTCAGATATATTGTTCTAATGTAATGAAGTTTTCGTCTCCCTCAATACTAAGAACTTTTTCTCATTTGCTCTAACAGTGTGCATAATGCTAACCATGTAACAAATGCTCCTAACCTTGGGCTGTTTCTTTTCCATTTTGCTTCTAATTCGTCTTCCAGAGGAGCAGAGGGCTTGTTAGCATTCCTGCTTAAAATGCTGTCTGAGCGATCCAGGTACACAGTGTACACCCCCACCCCTCCCCCCGCCAACCTATCCTAGTGCCTCCTTCCAGTCAGACCACCACCTAGCCCCTCTCCATCTGAGCACAGTATTAATACTGACCCTGCCGTGTGGCATCATGCTGGGGTTAGTGAGGGGTGGGGGCTCCCTGCTGTGTGTCATTTGTTGTTATGACCCATAGACCCCCGGTGCTGTTGACCTTTTCCCCGCTATGTTGAGAGAGAGATATGCTATAGACATACACTAATGCAACCATACAACCATATTATTCAAAGTGGTCAGATTAGTCTGTGTCATATGTATTCCTTTTACCAAACGTGGTTTTACAATGAGCTACCTTGCAATTTCCATTTGCTGACCCCCTAGTGGTTACACTGCAGATGTTTCTATTGGTTACATGTGGAAATAGCACAGCTGGAGCAAGATTGTTTACACATTTAAAAATACATTTCACAAAAGAAAACTTGATAAAATAATGTTTAAAATAATGCAATGATGTCATTTAGTTTGTTTTTGGTCCATAGTTTTCAAAGCTTGCTTGTATAGTGATGTTGCCAGTTGACGTTGTTGCCTGAGACCATACAGTAACACAATAGGATATTTTTGAAAATGTTATGGTATGCATGAAAAGTTGAGCTGCTTTGAGATGTATGTAATGTCTTATCATTCTAAAGCAGTTCAAACTAGTCTTTATATTCTTGCATATCTTTTTAACATGTTTATCAAATTTGTATTCGGAGTCCAAAATCATCCCCAAAACAACATGTTCTCATTTCCAACTCGTCAAAAATTGCAGCTTGGGCAATGGCTTTTCTTGTCAATGTTCAAAGCGTTCGAAAGCCTTTGGCGTCGTGGGATGAAGACTTTGTTACGGCAAGCCTACTGAGTTACCACCACCGGTTTATTTTAAGCTATATTAGCTCTTGGTTGTAGATAAATAATCAATATACAATCGAGACATGATGAAATGTACTTACCTGAAATTATCAAATTAAATAGGTTCAGTTATATTTCGGTACAGGCTATGTGTAGCCTATGATTTCAAGTAATTACATTTCAATTTTACATCACTGACTTCACTGACCTCAACATCTTTAGTGTTTCTGACCCGGCCATCTACATTAGCTCAGTCAGGCAGCCACACTATACTGTACGTACTGCGTTTCCTATCGCAGCTGATGTAGTCGAGGCTTGGTTGCCATGGCTCCAGCAGAGGATGAATAAGCCAGTCTCTAGGCGGGTGTCTTTAGCTAAGCATGGCAGCCAGGCTGTGCTACTGTCTGGCTGTCTGACATATGGCCCGTGGCTATCTACTGTATCGCTCTGCCAACAGCACTCAGTGTGTCAGCCTTTTTAGCTAACGCGAGGTCTCGCACACCAGCCCCGGTTGATCACCTCCTTCCCTGTCGCTGTAGTTCTACCCCCCTCCCCAACACCCCCGATACGCCCTTAGAATGTGACGTGAAAGACCACTGCCTTCTTGCATCGCGGAGAGATGTGTGTTGGCTTTATCCACCCCCCCTGCACATTTCTACAGATCTGCGTTTCCACTGTGTCAACTCTCCTGGGTTTCTCCCTGCGGTCTCTCTAACAGATCCCGCATGTCTCTGTTATGGCCCGAGCCTTGTTTCGCCTCTGTCTCCGTTGCGTGTCTCACACCCTCGTTTGCCTTCCTCTAAAACCTCTCCCAGTGTAGTCGACTGGCCTGCCTAACAGTCTCTCTAACCATGTGTCTTCTGGGCTTGGAGGGAGGGAGGGGAGTCAGATGTGCTCCCTCCTTTGCCCCATTCCTGACCACCTGACCTCAACATCACCCTTGCTAAAGCATCATCTTAGGTGGGGGCGGCGAGGGGAGGGGAGGAACCCCATCCCCGGGAGGGCTGTTGACTGACACTGGCGTTCCTGTCCAAACATTCTGAGCTACCTCTGAACCCACTCGGCTCTGTTTGTCCCCTGCAGGCAGCTGTACGTGCAGGATGCTGCAGAGGGGGATGCCAAGTCGCTGCAAGGCCTGTCCAAAGAAGAATACCGTGAGACGATGCTCCCAGACGCCCCCCCGGGTGAAGACAGGAGAAAGGTGAGGCCCTGTTGCTGTCACATATAGTCATTAGCTAAACCCTCCAATTAGCTGGTGGCTGTGAAGGATGGCCTGGTGGTACACACACACACACACACACACATCAGTACTAATAGCAGTGTGAAATAATAATAGGTTACGGTTGCTAATACCCCTGCTCTCTTCTGGAGCTATGGCGTGCGGCTCCAGAGAAATCATCTGAATGCTGCCAGAACAGCTCTATTATAACTGAGGTACGTTTAGGACAAACATCTGCATCTGATGGGGCAGAGTTGCCCTGGAAACCACAGCTCATATAGGCTGGGCTCTTCCCAACACTATGTGGCTGGGAGAGTGTGTCCTGCAAGGCCACAGTCTTGTTTGCTTAATCTCATTCATGACGTGGGTCTGAGTTGGCTCACCCGGGATGTCATGGATTAAAGGCAGGAAGATGCCATGTTTGATGTCCCTGAGTCCCTGCAGACTCGATTAATTGCATCTGCACTCCCCCCTCCCCCCCACCTCTCATGCTGTCCCCCGCCCCACATCCATTATCTACCAGGAAGGAACCCTGGAGACATATAAATGGGTTATTTTTGGATGCGGCTCAAGTCTAATACAAATGCATTACATCCCTGGAGAAGAGACAGAGAGTGCGAGGCTTGGCTCCTGGCATGAGATGGCCTCGTCCCCCAGATAGGACCGCTCAGTGAGATTGTTGGGTACACACTTTATTATTCCTCCTCGCTGCTGTGCAGCTGGGCTTACATAAAGTGTCGTGTTTTTAAATAACAGAGCAGGCAGCCTCAGCTCCCGTCTGAAATGGAAACGGCTGTAGTATCATCCCCGCGCTAGTTACTTCTCCTCATTTGATTCCATTCCATGTAACCCGTAGGGAAATAAGAGCCTGTAATCAGCACAGAGGCACTGCATGTTGAATGCGAGCAGCACTAACAGTTCTAGTCAATGTTATAATCTCGCGTCCCCCCGTCTGGTTCAGCAGGGTGATGCAGTGTGTGGAAAAGCCATCTGGGAAAGGTACAGTATGCATTACAGTGGGCACGTCACCGGAGAGCTGCCCCCGTCCGCGCACGTGACCCCAATGAGCGCGCACGGCCCTTTCCCGCCACGCTCCCACTGGGATTATGCTGTTCTTAATCGTCAACTGGCATGGTGAAAGAGTCAAATTACAAATAATGATAGCACTGGAAATATTGTTTTATTTATCCCTAATTCAATATGATCTGACATGTTTAATCTCCTAGAAAATGAGACGGAATAGAGAGGTTAATGCTTGTGGCACTGCCAGCCGCGGTGTGTGTGTGTGCGTGTGTGTGTGCGTGTGTGTGCGTGCGTGTGTACAGGTGCAGAAAGAGGCAAACCGTCCATAGAGACGGCACTTTCAAAGACAGACGGGCTATTGTGTCGTTGACGCAGAGGAAAGGCCATTCACTGTTTATTTTTGCCGTACTGTTTCCTTCAGCTGAATCTCCCGTGGGAAGCAGGGGTCAGGGTAGAAGGCAAATGAATGGGAGCTTGTTTTACACATCCTCCTGTTGTACGTCAAAGAGACTTCGTATGTCTGCTAAGGAGTCTTGAAATAAGGACATAGGCCAGGTGGCTGAGTCGCGAGAAGCTCTTATCTTAACATGTTAAGGGCTCTGCCGTGTTGTCGACTAGCATTAGAATATATTACAGCCCAAGAAGACCCGAGAAGGGCTGACAGCTGTGGTGGATTTGGACAGATTTAGACACACTTCGCGTGTACGATAACGCTGCAGGTTTGATTAATATAGTTTTCCAGGAAGAAAGTGCACATCGGCTTTATTCAGGCCGAGTCAGCTCACTGCGATGTGTGTGGAGAGACCAGCGCTCTGCTGTAGATATAATAGAGATTGCTTTTGAAAAACAGCAAGCCCTATTGCAGATGCTTTTATTTGCCGGGGCTCAATCTGGGAGCAGTAAATCTGCGTGCTATTTTTTTCTTCAGATGAGTGAGTGGCAAATCCAGTTTAAACTTGTTTTGATGGGAGTAGTGTGCATGGGGTTTTATCTTATAAAGACAGGCGAGCAATAAGGGACAGCTACTCTATCTGAAGTCCAAACCCCTGAAGCTCACTTCAGAGGCTCTATGTATCATGCAGCTTGCTATATTCCAACAGGTATCTGCTTTAAATATGTAAGCTATTGAGCCATATTATCTCACCTTACCAGCTCCTGTCATTGTTTAGGTTACAGCTGGGGAACCAAAGGCAAATATTCACTGATCTCTTGGCTTGCTGTGCATATTATTTATGGCTATAGTTCTGATGCTACAGGGCAGTATCCCTGCAATATTTGTGTAGGCTCTTAAAGAGACAAATATAGATGGCCTTGTGGTCCTGCGTATTCAAACAGTGCAGCGCTCTGTTTAAACCGACCTGGTGGTGGAAGTGTTACTCCTGTCCAGTGCCACTGTGTAATATGCATTCCTTCAGGACAGTAATGTGTATAAAGCCTCAATGCATTCATCTACAGCTGAGTGAATGCACACAGCAGTGTGAATATAGATGTGGAATATATTTAAATCCAGGGACTCTGCTCCCACTGGAGAATATGCATTACTCTTCTCCTATGCTGAACCAATCAAAAGGCAACATATGCTTTATAGAAAACATATGCTTGTTATTACATGTTGATAGGATGATAATA
Organism: Amblyopsis rosae; assembly: GCA_025399935.1. NCBI lineage: Eukaryota > Metazoa > Chordata > Actinopteri > Percopsiformes > Amblyopsidae > Amblyopsis > Amblyopsis rosae. The sequence continues at coordinate 4,379,713 of JAODTR010000007.1, read as the reverse complement.
CTCCCCTGCATTAGTCATACTGTATAAGCTACTGTACTGTAAGTAATTCTGCAATAGATCTAACATTACCCTTGAGGGTACTATAGCTCTCACCTGTTTCTGTGTGTGTGTGCGTGTGTGCGTGTGTGCCTGTGTGTGCGTGTGCGTGTGTGTGCATGTGTGTGTGTGTGTGTGTGTGTGTGTGTGTGTGTGTAATAAGGCTCTATTTGTCTTCTCTGACCTCCTATCATTATAATTGACCCCTACAGCATAGCATAACAGTGGGATAGATGACGTTGAGCAACTGTTATCATTCTCCTCCTTACCTCTGTCAGTGTAAATTAACTGTAAAAGAGTAAATAGATGACTCTACTTTATCACAGTATTCCAGGGCATTGCTCACTGTAACTAAAGGCTGTATAGAATGCTCATAGCAATTATTATACAATAGTTAGTTCCGACCAAGTGATTTGATTGGACAAGAGGCATTCCATGACGCACTGGGACTGCATGCAACACTCCACTGTTCTAATAACTGTTACTAATTCAAATAAACAACACACTTCTGATAAGCTGTTCAAGTCAGAGTCATGGGAAGAACAGAGTTACGCCAACAGAAGTTAATTTAAAATAGAATTTATAGGGCACTTTTAGAATTTAAGTTAACTTCCGGGAGCTATTTTGAGTCTCCGTTGCTGTTGAAAAATGGTCCATGTAGTGAACGGAGATGGCGCGACTCTCTCTTTACATGGCTCTGGTTCAAGTGACTCCACAGATTTTAATTCACTGATAAATGGAAGCATAGGCAAATATAGACAAACATGGATGTATTGGATACAAAATAGCTGACCTGCGCTAACTTAAAAACGACAACTAGCGTAATGTTTCTGTTGCTTGGTAACAGTTCAGTCAGGTAATTGTGGCACAGAACCAGAGAGTTGATAGAAGTTTAGAAATATTATTGCGGGACTATTTGTGTTGGCGGAGCCAAATAAATCATTTAACAAACAAAGAAATTATTTGTATTACTATTATTAACCAAAAAAGGCATGTGTCGAACTGTTATGAAAGCAATAACACACTCGAGGTTGTGCGGCCTCGTACCTACGAACAACTCACAACCGTGCTGATATCCAGACTCTGGAGTTAATCCCTCTCGCGCTTAAATAAGATGTCTGCAACATGCTCCAAAATTTTTTACCATTGTATAACATATTTCCTTTACTTACACTTATGAAATGTGTGAAGACACCCATTTGTGTTTAGCAAGTAGAACTTGATCCCTTTCTTCTAGTATTCAGGTCGTCAAGTGTACAATTGTCTTGGGCCTTTTTTGCAATGCTTTGTGCTTCATGATGCATCACTTGTCCTCAATCTGCAACAGGTCAGGGCTACGGAGAGGCTAATCTAGCAGTCCCACTCTCTAGACTAGCACCTAATGTGTATGTGCTATTTGCATTGTGTTACTGGAAAATACAGGCCTGTCTGGAAAAGACATCTGAAGAAATCTGGACGGCGGCATGTTGCTCCAAAATGTCAACTCCTTTTGCATTAATGGTGCACTCACTCAAGTTACCTATGCCATCAAAACTGACCCCTTTCTCGTGACAGGCCTGCTTTTGGACCCAATGCTGATCAAAGTTAGGATAGGGCTTTTCCTTCTGATGATTTAGACTCGACTGCTGTTTTTTCTAGAAACTATTTACAATGCTGACTTCGCAGACCACAAAGCACACTTCCACTGTGCCACTGTCCATCTCAGATGAGATGAGGTGTGCATTGCAAGTAGTAGCAGAAAACATCCATCATGTTCTCCAGGCTGAATATAAAGATGTATCCACCTTATTCCTGAGCGACCTTTACTGTTTATCACTTCCGCTCGATGCTTAGAGAGAAACGATGAGCTCAGGTTTATTCTGTGCCATGGTTGGCTAGTTACAATAACAAATGCAAACTACTAATGCAAAAGCAGTCATTTCATGCTCCTTTTCACTTTTTGACATAGTTGCTTGACTTCTCAAAGCAATGTAGTTGACCATCTTAGGTGAAAATACCACATAAATTATGTGGAATAGCACGATCACAACCACAACTCTCGATCAGTCAGATTTCAGTGACTGTTGCTTTAAATTTAACAAGCCACTGCCCACCCCGCCCTGACATCCACGTATCTGTGTTGATGTGAGGCTACAACTGCTTTACTGCTAGTACTTAAACGCGTTTTAAACAGTTTTATGCGTATTGAACCACAAATGGTTTATTTTAAGAAGTGTTCTCAATGTGTTAATATTGTGCATTAATTCCACCTTGCCGTCCAGACTACAGTAAAGCATACGGGAGGCAGAATGTAGTTTGTTGTTTTTTGTGTCAACCACATAAACACAGCAGCAGCTAGTCACATAGCCCTGTGAAGGAACAGTGGTGGTACGTTTTGATAACCAGCCGTGTACAGTATCTACTAAGCACATTATTTAATGAATGAAGGTTAAATTATACCATAGCACAACATGGCAGCCATCCTTGCCTGCTGAACAGCCATGTACCCATAAGCACGTATTAATTAATGAATGAAGGGTTACATAGCACGAAACCGAAGCCGTTTTTGCCACTTATGCTGTGGTGGACTACCAGTTACTGTATCAAAAACTAGATTTACAGATTTGGTCATCTGCAAATGTTGAACATTAAAGTTTTACTTACGGTTTGTGTACTGGCGATCAGTTCCTTGCCTTGTACATAGCTGGCCATATCCTCATAGGGGCGTTACCAAACAAACTGTGCAGTAGTTATGCAACATATGCATGTTTCACTCATTCGCCTGTTTCCCCGCCCCTCTCCCTTCTTTAGCCAATACAGACCAGGAAGCTATCAGTCCAATTTGAAAGGCTTAGTACTCCTCCATGTCACATTGACATTGCTAATTCTAAAAACTATAAATACTTGGTTTTCATGGAATGGGTCCTTTAAAAAATATTAAACAAAAACTGTTAAATCAATGTACTGTACCACTGCTAATATAGGCTAATGGCTATTTGCCAACCGGAAACGACGAACAGGAACCGTTATTCATGCGCTATGAATCATGGGAAATATCTCCAATCAGGAATAAGGTGGTATTTTCTGGAGTCCCTGTAAACAAGTTCCCCTTCAGTCATCAATGTTCTTCCTCTGCCTCCGCCCCCATAGACGTCGGCAGCTGGCAGCTCGTCGCCGCGGCGCTCGCTGTACCGCACGCTGTCGGACGAGAGCGTGTGCAGCAACCGCAAGGGTTCCTACGGCAGCTCCCACAGCTCCATGCTGGACCAGGCGGTGCCCAACGACATCTTGTTCAGCAGCACCCAGCCCTACCACAGCACCCTGCCACCCCGCATGGCCCACAGCCAGGGGCCGTCCAACCTGAGGAGTAAGTGCAAGCACACACACATCTACATACACCCAAGCACACACACTAACACACAAACCTACACACCTAAACACATGCACACCTACACACACACACACTTTAACACAGAGAGTACTGCTAGTTCCATTAAATACGCCGTACTTAAAGGTAGAGTCAGTGATTGCAAAACACTTTTTGTCAAATTCAGTGAATATGTACTATCCACTAGCTGCCCATTCTGTATGCACACTGAAACAATAATCTGTTGTCTCACAGCCCTGGCTCTCTAATGCCAGGATCAGACTACACTAGTTTTTTGTCTTGTTGCGATGGTCACAATGTCAGATTAAACTAACGTTGTGCCAGAAATACTTACAACAATACACATATGACACCCACCGCATACTGTCGTTCACGACCTGGCACGAGATCATGTGTCGTCGGGGAGAAGGGGTCAAGAAGATGTCAAAATGTTAAAGAGCCCATGATGTAATGGATTAATATTAGAACAGACCGACATACTACTCCGTGGCTTAGCGGACTAGTTATGCGGTTTGTGTTTACTATTTTGTCTAATACTCATTATTAAAAACCTGTTTGCAAATATAGTAATCAAAGGACTTTGTGGAATATTGTGTGTGGAAATGCTCTTCTGTTTCATGTGTCAATCTGACAACAGCAGTACCGTAGCATCCGTCCTGCCATCCTATTGGTTAACGTCAACGAACATGTTGGCACACGTCGTAGGGGACGTCAAACTAGAAACGAGAAAATTCTAACAAATTCTAACATGCTAGTCTTTTCGTCGGGACAAGGTGAGGTGTCCGAACACCACGTAGCCTATCTTAGATTATGTCACACTACACAGTGTAACGGCGCCTGTCGTCACTCCCGACGAGCCACGTTATGTCCCGACGTTGGAAATGTGTCAGTCACGACCAAACCGGGTTAAAATCGGCCTGAAATCGTGTAGTCTGAACCCGGCATGAATGGGAACACAAACAACACCACACAAAAATACCCTAGCCATGGCAATGCATAATCAATGTGGGGGGCGGAGATTCTGAGGGAGCACCCTATGACATTGACTGACTCCACCTTTAATTATAGAGCAGGGTGGGCAACTGAGCCCATTGCTGGGATTGAACCCAGAACTGTCACCTGGAAGAGCCCGTTGACCAGACTAGCTGCCCTCCAGCACTACATGAAATGTATTGAGCCTTAAAACCATGTTGTTGACCACAGTCACAAGGCTGTTGCACCAAGCAGATGTCGCCCTTAGAGAAAACCAAAGCCCACTTCAAACGGTACCTAATTTCAGGGCTGATGTTGGATTTCTCTGCATGTTGGATTATCATGCCTGTCCTCTGGCACCAGATAACATAGATACTTATTTGAAGAGCCACTCGTGTCCCGCCGATGCCATTAGCACAACTCGCGCCTCTCCCCAATGTAGCCGGCTAATTGGGAAGTGGGTGAAGCAGCGTGGGGCTTTGCTAAGGCTGCCGCTAGCCCGTCTGTGTTAAGCAGACACCTGTCACGCCAGGCTAGCGTTCTCTGTGAATATGCATTAGCCAGATGTGATGTCCCCTCATGCCCCCCTCTTCACCTGCCTGCTGCTGGCCCTTTAAGGGTCTTTGACATTAAAGTACCTTGTGTCTGTCATACATAATGCCCCATTCTCTCATTAGTCACCCAGTCTCTCTCTCTCTCTCTCTCTCTCTCTCTCTCTCTCTCTCTCTCTCTCTCTCTCTCTCTAGCCTCTCCCGGCTGTCAAGCCTGATGGATTGCTGATTGTTTTGAATGGTAGTTGAGAACACAGGCTTTCTCTCTCTCTGTGTTCCTTGTCTTTCCATGTTAAGAAGATGGGGTGGGGGGGGGGGGTATGAAACAGAGAGAGACGCGGCAGGCGCCGTTGATTGAGACACGCAGACATCCACGCAGACAAGTCGTTTATCGCCCCTCACGCACGCTGCTGTGTGTGAAAGGCTGTATAACGCAGTGCGCGTATACGCGCACGGACGTTTCTTGTTTTGTTGTCGTCGCCGTTGGACGTCCATGGCAGCCCTTATAAGGGTTTCTCCACTAGAACCAATGTGTTACGGGTGAGTTCCATATGCTGCAGGCAGGCTCTGTGACAGGCAGGGTTGGGGTGTTTCCCCTCAGAGACCTAGTGAATATCAAGGTCAAGGTGAACATTAGCCTCTCCTGCCCCGCCCTGAATCTCCTCACTGCCCTTCCCGTTGGTGCCCCAACCCCTCTGTCAGCTCTGACGCCATTTGACGGGCAGCTTAGCGCTGACCCCAGCCTCTGGCCGGGCCTATAGACACTGACCTGAGCGCCTGCCTGTCCCTGCAGATGAGCTGTGGTTCTCTGACGGCTCCTTGGCGGACAGGTCCAAGTTCAGCGACCCGGGTCTCATGCCGCTCCCCGACACCGCCTCAGATCTGGACTGGTCTCATCTGGTGGATGCGGCACGGGCCTTCGAAGGTATAACCAGCTCAGCCTGCAGGCGCTGCTGGTGCCTTGCGCAGCCCGCCTCCTTGCTTCGTAGCACGCGCACATGTGTGTCTGACCGCATCCATGCTTGCTTGCTTGCTTGTATCAGTGTGTGTGTGTGCGCGCGCTTCCTATGAGATCTGGCTAAGTGCTGTAGGAGACTTAAGGCAATCTGTTTGCTATTTGTGCCTTCCGAGCCTCATTGTGCTTTGAGTCACGTCAAGCACCAACTAGAAGGAGTGAGCCGTCATTCCTCAGCACGGATATACAGTAGAGCCAATTTTCACACCATAAACCCAGCAGGGCACCACTCAGAGAGAGCGCCCTAACTGCTGCATATTGCAATTAAGCACTTGGGTTGATAGTGCTGGGTAATTGCAGCTCCTTTCTCACCCTATTTCCATTATAGTGGGTGGTGGTGTGGCTTTTCTCTGTATGAGAGAATGGTGGCAATGCAACCATATCGTCTGTTACACCGCCAAGTTTTTTGGGTGTAACAGTGGTAGTGTTTCCAGGCGTCTGGGCGCTGTGTGGTTTTTGATAGGTTAGTTGTCTTTTATTTATTATAAACTGAGACGGCAAATGTCTGTTCGGTGTCTGTTCTTTTGCTAGTCTGTACGGGTGTTGATAGTTACAGTGTACAATGCCCCTGCAATGTAAAAATGGAGTTGTGTTTTACTCTTGTACATTTCTTTAACATGTGGTATGTCCTCCACTTTGTGGCCTGGCAGTCTATTTCTCAGCTGTCATACAGTAAACACACCAACATGCCACTTGTGTCCCGCCTATAAGCAGGCAAGTACAACATGTAGCCATGCATTTGTCATAAATCATGAGTGCTCTGAGGATTTTAATGATCAGCTATATGCCCCCGGCCTAGCGCTTACTTACCATGAGTGGAGATATTACACACAGTCTTGTCTGGCAGCAGCAAAGGGTCCCAGAGAAAGATGTATAAATTGGAACCCTGTTGCCCAGCAGAATGCGCCTCATTACTGCCTCAGTATCAGTGTCTTGTTTTACCAGAGTTGTAACATGCCAGTGGGGGAAACACCAGATTGGCATTATCTGAGATGTAATGCACCCTTGATAATGGCCACTGTGCCTGCATATAAGGTAGTGTGGGACTCATAAGCCAGGTTAGGTGAGCGTTGAAGGGGACAGATTACAGTGATTCCATAAACTATGATAACACAAATGGGAATGGCTTGCTGAAGCACTCAAAGTCCCTACATACTTAGATAAAAAAAATGGCTTCTGTTAGATAGAACATTTGGCATTACATCTGGCATTAAAACAGTTCTTTCAGCTCTTAAATAATCCTTTCAAAGGTCTGTACTGTATATGGGGATGTTAATTCGTACGAAGAGCACTTGTTTGTTTTTCTGTATGTTGTCCTGGGAGTTTGGACACTGGGTCAAATTAACGTGACAATCGTCTTTTTTCCCAATCGTCTGTAGTCTTTAATCTCTCTAATGCAGCTGTGGAACAAGAGGGAGGGGGTAAAGCACTGTACATTCATATGTAAATTAGGTCCCGATCGCTCTTTCCTGCCTGATCAGAACAACTAACTGCAGGCTAGAACAGCTTTTGTCTCGGAGCGAATTAGCTTTGATTTGCGGCTAAATGAATTGAAGTGTTTCCTTAATCTTTTCTATGAATATGCAGATCCTCCTATCTTTAGTTTCAGACCAGTGGCTTGGGAGGGAGCAGTTGGAAAGAAAGGAGAATTACACCGCTGAGCGTATCATGCCAACTTTGGGGGTTTTCACAGGGCTTTGATTAAGCTTAAGGGCCTCATATGGTGAACCAGGCATCAATGGTGTCTGACAGCTCTTTGAGACCCAGCCCATTAGGGCACCCACCAGGGCACTCAAGGGACACACTTTATGTAATTCTTCTAGCAATGCTATTTTAGCCAGCTTGTTTCCATACTGTATTGTTCAGTCATGGATCTTGGAGTACCATGATAATGCTCCAGTACAAAGTGAATCACACAGGCCCTCATTTATCAATCTATCGTTAAAACTTGAGATATCGCTCACTTGTGATTTATGAAACCGTTCGTATCTTGCCAAACAAGCATAACAATGATCGCATGTTGATAAATGTGTCAGTGGAAAACAGGCGTCATTTAAATACCACGCCCTTAAATATGCTGGATTTAGAGGCCTCGCCCCTAGAGTTTACAACATGGAGAGTTGTAATACGATCATGAAGAGACACTTCTCTCGATCGGCTCGGAGAAGAGGTATGCGAAACAGCTATGCACCACCTTTGTCCTGGCCCGTTAGTAGGCCTATATAGCCGATTTATCAAAATAGAAGGTTGGGAAGTTTATTTATTTGTACATTTTTATGACTTTCAGATCAATCAGATGTTATGTGTGTTCATCTTTTTTTTTTATGAACCTGAATGTAGTGAACCACTACATCTAGAGGTCTCTGTGGGCATAGGCTATATTCTGTCACCATGATCAAATAACAGCCTGTTAATCTGCAGAACCTCGCAGGCCAACGCACCTTTCTCTGTCATGCACTAGTATGCCTAAATGCTACAGTTCCCTCCACCGATATAGATTGGCTTTACAAAATATAATATTTTGCCATAATCTATATAGCCTATATTTAACAACCCGATAAGGGTTGGTAGGCTATTTAATGAATATATGGATGCATTGGCATGCTTAAATGCCTGCCTGGTCTGAAAACAAAGGTAATTCACCTAATAAATATTAGATGTTTATTGTTTATTTATTGCTAAGGGGTGTTTAGCCTTTAAAAAATTAGAACCTGAAAAGGAGACCCCCTTTGGAGCTGTGCTGTGCAAGCTAGGGCTGTCTTGGCAATGTAGATTGTCAGCGTCGGATCAGATCATCAAATAATAACACCATGTTAACCTGTGCTATGCAGAACAGGCCAAAATGATGTTGCTTTCTCTGGCATGCAGGCTACAGGCTTACTCCCGCGAACTACACTGGTCTTACGAAATATAATATTTTGCCGTCATATATTTAAATTAATATCTACTCTTAAATGTCTGTCAGAAGCAGAATATGGTCTAAAAACAACTCACAGATAAGTATCCGCCACCTTCGCTATGCTGCACCGCAAGTAAGATGACTCAAAAACTACAAGAGTTCAGTCTTGACGTGAAATTTGATCGTTGCCACCGCTCACGTCCAAATCGGTCCAGATTGATAAATGCCGACCATTGCGTGGAAAGGATCGTACACACAGATTTCTGTCGTTTGCATGTTTCATAAATGAGGGCCACAGTGCATGAACAGATCGCTCTGTGGATTCTGAAAGCTAGCTAGCTAGCTAGCGCATTGCTTAACACATTTCATTGGGTGTATGTGATTTACCTGTGTTTCTTCAGACCAGCGCGTGGCCTCATTTTGCACCATGACGGATATGCAGAGGGCAGAGGCTTTGCAGATCTCCAGAGAGCTGACCAGACGTGTAGCAGCTGCGGAAGGAGCAGCTCTGGAGGCTGGGTAGGTTGTACCAGATGTCTGACCAAGTCACAGGACCAATCTGTTATGTTGGTGTTGCACTTTTTTAACATGCATTGACTTGATTGAATGTTTGCCTGGAAGTGGGAGTATACTGCAGGTTAGAGGTAATTGGTTACTATCCAGAATGATGTCACACCTGGGGACAAATCTGGCTAGTTTTACTCAAAAAAACATTTTTTCAGAAGGGAATTCTTTCTAAATGATTCCAGCGCTTTCACACTGGGAACATTTACATTTTCTCATAGAAGACCTTTACATGTCCTAACTTTTCATTCATACTTTCATACACATATTAATACCAAGTCATTCTTTTCATACCTCACTTTAAGTCTCGAGTACATGTCAGTTGGGACTTGAGCACCAGTCCTGAACATTTGGGTTTACACCTACCTCACATCACACAATGTGCTCAGACCTGTACTAATTGCCTCTTTCACTTGTCCTACCTAGTTACTGTAACTAGGTAGGACAAAACACCATAGAAAGCTATTACAGCAAAACAGACAGTTGACAGAAGATTCTGTCAGATTAAAATAATGCTCAACTGTTATTGGACGACAAGCGAAAGGGGGCAGGGCTTGTGAAAGGTCAATTACAACAACAACAATCCACTTCAAATATCATAGACACACAGCTGATGCTGAAGTTGTGGCACTGTAGCAGTGCTCAAGCAGCCACCGTGACCCAGTCTGTGTGTGTGTGTCTAAAGCAGCAGCTCTCCTGCTACGCTGACTGGCAAAGTCAACCAGCTGGAGGTGATCCTCAGACAGCTACAGTATGACCTCAGAAAGGTACGTTCACACTGATTGCCTTTTTTAACGCTTTAGTAGGGCATTATATCAGGTCAGACCATTTGTTTAAAAAACATTTTTTATTTTTTATTTTATTAATCGAAGAATGACATTCAAAATACATGTAATTAGACCCTGGGCATTCATTTGCATTTGTTTCCTATGGCCATTGCTTGCTTGCTAGCTTTTGTCAGTTGAAATAACATCCATGGAAAATATGCAGAAATGCAAGCCATCACTTAGGGATGTGGCAAAACGGTAATAATAATTTCACTCAGGATGAGAGAATAATGGGCACTTTAATGTCGACGAATTTCCTCCTGGTACACATAATGAAATATCCTGCTTCCTTTTCCATGTTTTATCCCAGACAAACATTTCTCTGGCCTACTTTAATGTGCTTAAAATAGAATAGAAAAATGCACTTAAACTGGAGGCTGCCATGGCTGCCTTGCCATACTAATGCATCCCATTTACACCCAGATGTGCTTGTAATGGCACTGCTTTCAGCACTTTGTTCCATCCATAGCCATGGCTGGCTGTGTACACGGTCTATCTTCAGAACACACTGCAGTGTTGCTGATCTTAGATCAGATTAAAACCCAGGCGTGACCGTGCATCTGCTGTCGTAGCAACCAGGCTTCCCTGGGGCGTCAGGTCAGCAGAAATGGATGATAGCGTTAATCAATCAAGATGTCTCAGGATGCACTATAAATACACACCTGCTAATCTGTTCACTGAGGTACACAATGTACCACATATATATAGGGTTAGTGGTGCAGTGGATTATTGCTAGGTGTGTGTTTGACTAAAGTGTGACGTTTTTCTGTTCTCTGTCACTTAAACATGGTCAACGATTGTGAGATTGAATACACGTTTGGCCAAATTCAGCGAATATCAACTCTGCCATCCTCAGTTTTGCTTTGGTTTGGTTTATTTGGAAAAAATATTGGCATAAAAATAACATTATTTGGTATCACGTAGTGTCTCTGGATACTTTGTATCAGTGTTGCATTTACTCCACGCACATCAGTTGACCATTTTTCCAGTGAAGATATGTATTAAACGTCATAAAACCGAAGAAAAAGAAATACCTTTATTTTCCATGCCAGTCTACATATTTCTAAACTCAAAGTGCAGCTGGTTCTGAACTTGGCTTATCATTGGCTTATCTGTGTTCAATGGGCGGGCCTAGCGATAGGTCAATTGTACCCTGGTCACTATCATCTGTGAAACAGACATTACATTACAAACCCCTTGAAGTGAAGTTGACCTAAATATGAATGCTATTGTCTTTAGGAGAAAGAAGACAAGGCCATGTTACAAGAGGAGGTGCAGCACCTCAGACAGGACAACATGCGACTGCAGGAGGAGAGCCAGACGGCTGCGGCACAGCTCCGGAAGTTCACAGAGTGGTTTTTCCACACTATCGACAAGAAACCCTGAATGTGCCCTTCTGCCAATCACTTCTTGCTAACCGGTCCCCCAGGATGAACCATTGGAAAACAACCTTAAGACTTACAGTACAATCACGTCCCTTGTCCTGGAGAGCAATTGAAACTATTTGTTGTTTTTAAAACCTGCTTGGGAGACTCTGAGCCTAGCCCATGTGAAAATACTTGAAACCCGTAGCTGGACTCCCTTTACGGGGTTGAGATGGGAGTTTCAGGGTTTTTTTTCTCACAGGACTCTGGAGGAACCTCCACATCTTTTGGAGATTGAGAGACCAGCCCTAGATTCTGCCTGATAACAGTAGTGGAATGTAAAAGCCTTCGAGCTCATTTACTGTAGTCTACATGTAATCTACCTATCTCACATCAGTCTACTGTACTGTATACTCAGATGTACTGTACTATTCTGTGTCTGTGTCTACCCTATATGCACACTTTCACTGTTTTGGAGCCTGTTGGGCTCTCTGGCCCTCACGGACACTTAGCCCTGGAACGTCGAGGGGGAGAGGGAGTGGAGGAGGGAAGATTGTACTGGACATTAATGAAGTGGTACTTGGTCTGTGCTGTGGGGGAAACATGAATGTAGCGCTACTGAGACTTTCTCCATCCCAGGTCCCAACGTCACAAAGATTCAGAGACTAATGTTCAATTTGTGTTATTTCTTGTTTTCTTTTTTTAATTTAAAGTTCTTGTTTCTGTTCCTCAGTGTTGTAACATAGGGCCACAAGGCCCATTTTTGGTGTTTCGCAGGCTCCCTGCACACGAGAAAGGTGTTTGTCAGTAGTTTGGATTCGCTGTCACAATGTCCTAGCAATAAAACTAGTGGTAGTAACAAAACTGTGTTTCAAAACAAAAAAAAGTTAGCACAAATGTGAACAATTCCTGTCAAGAAGACGTTGTATACGAGATGTATAGTAAATGACAGGAAGAGACGGTGCCTATAAAAAACCTTGGGTGTAAATTAGTTGGGGTTTTTTTTCTTGGTTTTTAGTTCTCTTTTCATAAACACATGCCTTGTCTGTGGCTCACTGATATACAAACCTGGTGTGTGTGTGTGTGTGTGTGCGCGCGCGTGTGTGTATATGTGCGTGTGTGCCTCCGTGTACAAGTTGTCGCAGCATAACGTGTTCATATGCAGTGGTTTCTAGAGCATTAGAGCAAGGCCCAGTGAACCACACTAACAATGCCAAATGTGTTTATTTCTGTACAGATCTACCACAGAAGTGTCTTGTATTTAACACCATTATTTAAGCTTATTTAACCTAAGGTTGTTTATTTTATTAAGGGTGTTTTTTTCTGCACTAAGGAGAGGAAAAGCTCTGTGTATGTTGTAAAGTGTGTAGCTTTGTCAGGGCAAAACTATATATTTAAATATATATGACAGTTCGTTTTGGAGATTCCAACATTTGGATGCTGCTAGATTTCACTTGCTGGTTTGTGCTTTTACAGATTTCTCTCTACGTACACTGTCTCATCCCAGATAGGATATTGGTTGCTTTTTGAGTTCATTCATTTCCTTTTTTTAAATAAATGTAGTTATAAAAACTACTTTTCTTGTTGTAATTAAAAAAAATGTCTCTGGCATTTATTGTAGAAAATATAACCTGGAGGAAAACATTTTTTACAGTATATTATTATATATTAAAGTGACTCTATATGACCTTTTGCCACTAGATGTCACATTAAGTGCACCAGCATCTCAGACAAAACCAATGTTTTGTGGAACACACACACACACACGCGCGCGCATGCATGCACTGCAATTAAATCCTGCACTCATGGCAGTGGTAGCAGAGAGAGTTCAGATTTATTGAATAACAGCATGACATATAACAGCAGCCATATAGCAACAGCAGCAATGTTTTTCCCTGTTCAATGCATGTGAATCTAAAATCACCTAATTTTAAAAGTTCATGCTCAGGAGAAGAGACACCACTTTTTACCACTGAATTGAGGGCCTCTTACATCAGAGAGGCTTTGGTTTTTGGTCTCCACCAGATGTTTTAGGAGCTTAGGACAAGAGCAAAACCATAACATGCTTGTGACAATGATGGAGCTTGTCTGCATAGACTAAATGACAGATGTTGCTTTCACCGAGGGAGAGAGCAAGACAAGTCACTGAATAATTAATTATATGGCTTTCTTTTGTGAGGGAAAGAATTAAAGTTGTTTGCCAACACCTACGAAAGCCCTCGTCCCAGCTGGTGAAGAGTGGTCCAATCCCGCCACAGCCTGCAGGGATTTGTGGGTAAACAGCTGCATTGCATGATGGCTAGAGATAGTCTGTATGAATATTAGTGGATATTTTGATATTTAGAGCACTAATAGAGTTCATAAAATATGTCATCACAGGGGTTCTCAAGACGATGTGTGAAGACATAGATGACTGACCTTTTCCAAAGACATGCCCAAGTATCTGTTCTAAACGTGGGTAGGGAGTGCCAAGGCAGCAGATGGACATTCATACTGGGAAAAAATGCAAGTGTTGCTTGTTTCTGAGAGGGAGGACTTTCCACGAAGTGTGATGGAGAGTAAGATCTGGAGGTGAGAGTGTGCCAAATGGCTTTGGCATCAGGGCAGTCTTCATGCACACAAGCCTTTAGGATGCAGCTGACTGTCTGAAAAGCAAAACAATTGAACTGCTATTTCTCTAAGGGTTTACCACTCAATATTGTTTGAGATTCAAGATATTGTTATCATATACTGTACTGTATTGCAAATGTTTCACAGAATGTGCTTATGATTGTGAAATATTTGCTAGACACTGTCAAATATGCTCTAAATCAAAAACTCTGCTCCTACTAGATGTTGCAGCTTTCAGTCAGTCATATTGTATCGATTATTAAAAGTATTTGACCATGTTTGCAGACAAATCAGTCTAGCGAAGCAGCATAATATGAAATGAATTGGAAACAACAAGTGTCCACCACGGTGAATACTGGAGTGGACACATGAGCACTACTTCATCACATATAATGCTATGTGACTGTGACACAGTTGTCCTGCCTCCACAGTCCCAGACCAGATGCTGCCCTGCTATGAGTAGCACGCTGGCCAGGACTGTGTTTCCCAGAATAGGGTCCACCGTGCCAACGCACAGCTGGCACCTCACAGACCATAATGAAGCCAGGGAGCATTCGGTGTAAAATCTTAAACCACCATGGATTTAGTTTAGGGATCTAAACATGAGTAGCAAAGAATGTACAGAAGATTTTTGAATGATATATTGAGTGGCTATACTGCTGTTTTACTGGATTCTACATACTTTACCACTGAGCAAATGGGACGATGGTATGAGTTCTAATGTGCAAGTACAGACGTGCCTATTATCTTGCCATATAGCGGAGAGATCTCCATTTGGCTTTGTGTCTGGGGGGCACATCAGGAGGATCGGCTCTCTCACCTGGGTTCTTCATCCTCCAGGTTCAGCTTTCCCACTGCAGGCACTCTGACATCCCCCTCTCAGCCACTGGAGAGCTGCGCCTCCCATTCAATACAAAGAACAGAGCTATGCCGGGAGCAGGGGTCATACCAAGCCGTAGACAGCTCTCGCCTCCCACCCCCACAACTAACCATCTAGTCCCTGCGGGCCCTCGCTATCTGTCACTCACGTTGCAGGTGACCACCCTTTCAGATGAGAGCCTCCTGCCTGCCTTGCTCAACTAGAAGGAACCCTATTCTACTGTAAAACAGACATAAGACAGCCCGTGCTATGTGCTGCATTCAGCGTATCACCGAGTAAGCAGATTACAGGGACATGGAGAGGATAATACAAGCAGACTGCATTATCTACATTTGCTAAGATGTCCTTGCCTGTTGTCCTTTTCAACAATGGAGGAAAGAGATCTGCTATCGATCCTCATGTCTGCTGTTTCTAGCGTAAACACCCCTTGGCTTTGAGGACGTGTTCAAGGGGAAGGGAGGGCGGGAGGGTGGGCTTGTGGGTTGGTATTGGGAAGGTTTAAATACGCCGATTTGTACACATACTGTTTTCCATGTGAACTATTGATTATGCAAAGTGGCATTGGTCTGGCCTGACTCGTGGAG
Organism: Amblyopsis rosae; assembly: GCA_025399935.1. Classification (NCBI taxonomy): domain Eukaryota; kingdom Metazoa; phylum Chordata; class Actinopteri; order Percopsiformes; family Amblyopsidae; genus Amblyopsis; species Amblyopsis rosae. The sequence goes on along the minus strand of JAODTR010000007.1, from coordinate 4,364,044 downwards.
ATGACTAGATGAGGTTGTTTCAGGGGGTCATGAGAATATTGATGGCTGGCAGGTGTGGGGGGTGTAGAGAGGCAAAATAACCAGCAACCCCCAACCATAATCAGCAATAAACACACAATTCTCTGTATAAGGCAGCTAGAGACACTCGAAGGTCCGAAGCAAACTTAGTTCTTACTTATCATTGATGACCTCAAGCCTTGGAAAATGTGTGCATTTGACTGTTGTTTTTTTGCACAAACTGCTGTTAAATAGCAGACTTTTCTGCCTTTCTGCTTACTACGTCTTGCTGCCATCAACATTTATTTATGTGAATTTCACTTGTGTTTATTTCATAGATTCAGAATTAAAACTGAAATAATGTCATTCCACTTTTATTCAAGCGATACGATTTAAAGTACAATTTGAATATGTATCTTGTGCACAGAGTAAAGACAGATGCAGCTAGCTATAGCTATAGCTGCCTTTTCGGTACCCATGAATGTATCATACATATGCCTACAGAGGCCTACATACCCAGTTGGTTGGGTTAAATCAGCAGGCTTAACTCCGCTTTAATAACCCAGCACTTATTTGTGTACTGGGTATTGCAAGACATCTTTGTGCAGATCTAATTCCAACTTTATGGCCTTTCTTAATGTTCCACCGTTTTATTTAATCTGCATTAAATATGACTCTTGACATGATGCTCCCATGTGTAAAATAAGGAACCGTCTTGGATGTTGTCATGAATCTGTATGTGCATCACAAAGTATGATTCTTCATATTGAGTGAAATGTCATGCACCATATTCCTCACAGCACACCAGAGCAGCAGGAATTAATGGATTGTTTGTTTGTCTTCTGCTTCACGAGCCAGATGTTGACATTTATGCAGATATGGATGGCTTTCTGAACAGCCCCGTCACTTGTCAGAAGGAATATTACAGGTTGATCCTACAGCCGTAATAAACATTAAACATATAAGACATTGATTTTTATTACCCGTTCTGACACTTTCACAATATTAAACAATGCAAAGAAAGAACATCTGTAATCTGTCAATTATTAATTTGTTCAGCAAATACTTAAGTAAATATTAATATTAGAGGATTCATATTGTTATTATAGGATTCCATCTGATATTTACATTTTTAATTTATCACACCTTGCTCATTGACTAGGTGATTTGTTCACCATAGCAACACCATGGAAACTGGAGGTCAATAAAATAATTTTATTTTGCTTAGCTGAAATTGACATTCATATAAAATGACATGTCTTAATTAACCTTGGCCTACCCCCTTCTCCACTTCCCATTAATACATCAAAACCTGTCTTGTAAAGAAAGCCCAGTCCCTGCTCATAACACACTTTTTGGATGAATGGAACATATGTATGCATTAGCCAATCTGATGAATAAAATGCTGTGATGTGATAGATGTGATAGAATAAAATGCATTTCTTGTAATCAAATATGAAGCAACTACAAATGTATACAAAGGTGAATATGTGATTCATTCGTTTTTTCATAAGTCCATTGCATGTCAGTCACTCTATACAAGTAATATAGAAAATAATAATAATATTTGTGACTTATCTTCTTCTCTCATCCATTACCATGCTTAATAATGCATCGCGTGTCAACAAATGTAATGGGCAAAATATTTCAGCATAGGCTGGAACTGGAAACATTTGGATTCATCTGCAATACATTTCCCAGTTCCCTGCAAATGTTTTACTTGCACCCTCAATGCGTTCACATCCTTGATGTGCCTCTTTGTTTTATTTGCTTGTTAGCTTCCTTAATGTAGCACAATATTGCTTTGTTTGATGTTGGCTTTATACCTATTTCCTACTACATTATTCTCGGTAGAGGCGAGAAGACGGGACTGTTCTCTTTTCCAGCTCAAGAAGTTTTGTTGTAATTTGTGCAAATCTGGCATGGCAATTTTGCAATGAAGTCCCCAGTTTTCCTTTCAGCAAAATGTTTTACATGAGAACCCGGCATGTGCTGTGGTGACAGTGAAATTCCAAGGGTACCCATTCTTTCTGACAGTCAGCCTAGGGGAGACAGGGGCACAAAAGAGCATTTTGTTAGGAAAGAAAGATGCAATGCCAGATTACTGACCGAGCACACCAGGCAAATGCCCCGGGGCTCTTTGTCTTTGGGGGGGTCGTGATTGGCCACAACCAGAACAAGACGACAGGGATGGGCCTTGTCCTATTCCTGGTTTTCATGGTTGGGCCATATATGAAAATGCCTGTTATAGTTTTAATTTAATACACTTGTATTACTTGCATTGTGCTAAGTAACCTGAGGGCAAGCGCCATGTTTAGGCTTAATAATGTAGGTTTTTTACTTTTTAATGCTGTATTTAGTTAACACTTTGCTGTCCAGCTGGGTTTAAAATGTAACAAACACAATATATTTTCAATAAAAATAATATGTATTATGTGGGATGTGGTAGCTATATACTGTATCTCCTTTTAGTGTGGGGGTTTTATCCTCCTCTGCCTTTTAATTACATGTACAGTATTGGTCTTGTCGGGGATTTCAGTCCAGTGAGAATGCCAGCGATCTGGGGAGAAAGACTGGCATCAGTTGTGTTGACAGAGTGTGCAGATTGATGGAAGTGTGTGCACATCTCAGCAGTACACAGCTGGGGTAGATACCTCAAACCAAAAGAACATCTGCTGGAGGTTGAGGTCCACATTCTCTCACATCAAGTCCCACTAACACAGCATACTCATAATGCCAAGCTGCACATTGCCATCATGGGAAGGCTTATGGAACATGGAACCAAATAGGCCTGCTACTGTTGGAACAAGCAATGTTCAGAACTGTTCAGAGAGCTGTTATGACAAGATGGTAACTTCCATTCTTGTCTGTTGTGGGACCAAAATGTGGCTTGCTTTTGGACAGATTTATAGGGAATACAGTACATGTATGATGATCAAACAAAACATGTTAATCTTCTTTTTGTCAGAAGGGCTTATAAAGTATACTGACCTAAATTAGAATCCATCCTTAAATGTTTCAAGAATGTGATACTTGTGAATATTCCGGTGAGGGTCCAATATCACGTTCTTGGCTGGGGATTACTTTAAGAAAGATGCCAGACTTGAAGTCTGCTTGTTGATGGGAACAAACATCCGCCCAGCCACTCCCACGCTTCACACCGAACACACAACACTTAGGACGTAATGAACCACCATCTGGCACTACAACAGACCTGGACTCCTGTTACACACAGCCTGCTCACACACACACAAGCTCCCCTGCGACAAAAATACACATGCCAAGTTTAAATGTGCTATACTCAAGTTGCATTCACTGTTGTTCACAGTAAACGAATAGTACTGTATGTCTAATCTAGTTATGCATTCCATAAGTCTTTCAATACCTTCTTTTTTGGGGAAGTAAATGATTGTTTACCTATCATCCTCAGTTTAGAGGAATTGGGTTATACTTTAAGCACCACCATTTTGTTTGAATGTGAATGTAAATGATTGCCAAAAGCTAAAATACAAATGTATTTACAACCCCATGTTTGTTATGGGGACATGCTCATTTTCACATTTCCACCCCCACTGGCCAATAAATATACAGTACCCTTAGCGCATGAAATTACGCAAGATATACTGTATGTTCTGCATCTCTGCCAAGCCAAACATAAACCTTGCATTGTTAGCAGGCAAAACAACATGTTTCCAATCAAGGGCGTGTGTACGTCTTTGTATTAGTGTTGTGTTAACATTGTACACTGATGAATGCCATTAATGAATGCCATTTTGTTGGATGCTTGCTATATCAAAAGGGGCAGGTAATGGCAAAGCCTGTCTGAATACGCTAATAAAAGAATCCAAATGAATTTCCGTGCGCACATAAAGGCATAGCGATGAGAGATCATGATATTGGCTGCTGTGCGTTTGTACCCACAATGGGTCTAATTCAGCCCACAAAGACAGTGTGGAGAGGAGATGCAGGCGATAAGAAGAAATGAATAGCAATTGAAAGGTGTGAATGGCAGGTGTACTAATTTTTCATTTTAAATAAGCAGAGAAGCAAATAATCGCCTGATCCAAATTATATGTGATGGTTGTATATTAGGCTGCCACTTTCACACTGCTTCCATCAGAGAGAAAGAGCTGTCAGCTGGGGAATTACTGTATGGGAGTTTTTTTGTTGTGGCAGATTGGAAAGGTCTCCTTTTGTGTCCCTACCCGGCTGTCGGGGTGTAAACAAACTCTTGTCCCTGATATGGGCTTGCTGTCACCCCACAGGCTCATCCAGCAAGCGTGTGCTGGGTTTCCACGGCGACAGAGGTGTGAAAAGAGTCTGTTAAGGAGGGTGAACAGTACGTGGGGCTGTTCTGTCTGGTCAGGGATATATTTGTGGCAGGCAGCCCCATACAAAACTGTACTGTGTACTCATATACATTGTTATATTCAGGCTGCTACCGCCTACAGAATATCCTCAGCCCAGACTGAAAACCGCACGTTATCCAGCTCACAGCTCTTATTTGGAATCAGCAAGCAATCAATACCTCTTCTGTGACACTATTCACGTTACCTGATTTGCTTTTGTGAAATTATGTTTCTACACTTTTAATTAAACATATTTTCTACAAATTGCTTGTGTTTAGTAATGTCAATTGTTCTGTCAAATTAGTAGAGCTTTGTGATTTTATTAGTTAAAAAGTCAATAAAACCTAAACAATGTGCTGGGATGTAAATGTGTTTCTGGGGTTGCTAAAACAAAATTCAGCACTGTATCTTTAAATGGAGTGAAATGTATTGTTGTATGTATATGTTGCCTGCTTAACCATCGTAACACAAACTTGATGATGATGGTTTTATTATTATTTATTTATTTTAAATAATTTTTTAAAAAAGTATATTACATTAAAAAAATCAGTGACTGCTAAATGTTAAAAATGCATTGAGTGTATTTCTTAACCACTGGCACAACTTATTCTAATGAACTGCATAGCTTCTTTAAGAGCCTGCTACTGCGGTTGTGGTTGCATGGGTATAGTCTGTGGCAGCTTTGTTTCAATAAGTCTTGAGTCCTTCCATGCAGACCTATTAGCAAATTCTTTGTGTGGCTTAACGTCACTTCTGAGCAATGGGTTTAAAGGTGATTACTCATATTTGGGCATTTGTCCAAAGGCCTTCTGTAAAATATTAGCGTGTAAGAATTATACCCTATAGCTATCTTGATAATCCTGATTTAATTGTGGTTGGCTGATTAACATTATCTAGTTGGTCCTGGTTTCTCATGGAGCTTTGTTACATTTTAATCTGTGGGAAGGCAATGGGTTTAGGCTGCATTAACATGTAACTGATCTAACTCCCTCTATTTCTCTCTGTCTATCTGGTGTTTATTCCATCCCACATGACTAGAAAGAGCTATGCAAAAGCAAAACGGTGATTATCACAGGCCAGTTTACCTAATCATGCTGGTTATTTGTTTCAGTTTAAGGAGCAAAAATTACAGAATTATTAAATATAAAAAATAAAATAAAAACACGGGCATAACTTCTATACAGTAACATCTTCACAGGTGTTAACCCATCTTAGTTTGAATGCCTTCTGGGAGATGATTCCACTTTTAAAAATATCAGGCCTAGTTTTCAGATCAAAATAATAGTTTGTACGATCTATTGCAATCAGATATCAGAGGGCAGATAGATGATAAATGAACCCACCCTTCTCTACCGTTTGCTTAAGTGGAGAGTAGGCCAGGCAAGTCTTGTCGGCTAAACGAGCAAGGACGAGTTTGGGTGACTCGTGCAGACAGTCGTAAAGCACAGTCAACGTCCAATAGTGTCATGTTGTGATTAGAAATCACAGACACCAACCAGCCGAGAGCCTGACTGAGACAGCGGGGGGATGGTGGGAGAGGAGAGAGGGGACAACCCCCTGCTGAGGATGCTGGGATAGAGGGAAGAGTCCATCCTTTCTTCTGTGGTTCTTCATTAAGTGGATGCTTTTCCATTTTCTCTATCTCTCATCACGTTCTCTCCTGCCTGCTTGCTTACACCGCCCGAGGCTGAGCAGAAATCCGTTGATGTCTGCACATGTTCAAGTTCTTGAACTAGAAAGGAACATTTTAGAGAACCCTTTAAGTTTGCCTGTCCTCTTATCATTGCTGGTGCAATCCTGGTCTGTGGCCATTTTGCCATGAGTTCCCTGGAATAGAAGAACATCTTCTAATGGGCAATATCCACCAGCATGTCAAGGAGGCAGGGAACAATATTTGCATTTGAAATAGTAATGATCTGAATAAGGTAAGCAATAGCAGGGGTTCTCAAAGCGGTGGTCAGGACCCCCAAGGGGTCACAAAACACAACGGAGGGGGTCACAAGATTATTTTCAGTAATGAAATAACTTATAACATTTATAATAACTACACATTTTATAATTATTATAAATAGCATATTTTAGTTAGAAATGTTAGTAGTAGCACAGTTTATATATGAATTTGATGTATTATACTACTAGCCTATATTAAAATATCAAATAATGTTGTTAATGGCTGTTGCTGTTGCTTGTACCACCTATGGGCAAATGTTAACTAATATACAGTACCTATGTACAGTATAGGCTATACACAGTAGGCAACGTATGATCCTACAATATGATACATATGAAAACAAAGAATGTCTGTCTTATCTTCCATATTATGACGCTTTACTTTGTTTCATGGCAGAAATGGCAGAAGAAGCCTTCACGTACAGACCTTCACCTTTATATCACTTCTCATTTAGCACTTAGCTAGAAATGACAGCATCACAAAGACAAGTTCAGGTTGGAGACGCTAGCTGGATCGTCAGCTGACAGACCAGCTGATTGCTGATTGGCCAATAGTTAGCGTGCTTATATATTTAAGCTGCTTTAGCTCCTCCTTCTGCCGCTACCCCTGCTAGCCCGTTAGGTCCCTCCTCCTCTCCCTGCACCCTTTTGTTCTGTTGTGCGTTGGTGTTGCTCGGCTCATTGTCTGTTGTCTTTGTGGCTTGCACTCTTCTGTTCCTATGAAAGGAAGAATGGGGGTATCCTTGATGCTCTCCCTGCCTCTGGTTTTCCATGTATGCGCATGGAAATGGCTTTCCATGTATGTGCAAGGCCATAATATATATATCTATATATATATAAAAGTAAAAAAAACTTTGAGGGCCCTCATTTGCCCTCATTTAACAATCTAACGTTGATTGATCGCACATTGATAAATGTGGCAGTGGAAAACAGGCGTAATTTAAATACCACGCCCGTAAATATGATGGATTTAGAGGCCTCGCCCCTAGATTTAATGACATGGAGAGTTGTAATACGTTCAAGAAGCAACCCTACGCACCACCTTTGTCCTGGCCGGTTGGTACTAGGTCTGTATAGCCAATTTATCATAGCCTATTTAAATAGCCTAGAAGGTTGGGGAGTTTATTTATTTGTCCATTTTTATGACGTTTCAGATAAATCACAGATGTTATGGTGTTAGGCCTTTAAAGAAATAAGTAAACCTTTCTTCTCTGTCATCAATGCCATGCTCTATGCTACAGTTCCCTCCGCTGATATAGACTGGCTTTACAAAAATTATATTTTGCCATAATCTATCTTATATTTAACAACCCGGTAGGCTACGGTTGAAAGGCTATTTAATGAATATGTGGATGCATTGGCATGTTTATGCCTGTCAGTAAAGCCTGGCCTGAAAACAACTAAAACGTAATTCTCCTAATACATATTAGATGTTTATTTATTGCTTCATTTCAATGAGGTTTCTTCAGCCTAAAACAGAGATGGTGTTTAGCCTTTAAATGAGAGCCTTAAAAGCGGACCACCTTTGGGGCTGGCTACAGCTGTCTTGGCAATCTAGATAGTCAGCGCCGGATTGGATAATCAAATAATAGCACCCTGTTAACCTGTGCTATGCAGAACAGGCCTTTCTGACATGCAGGCTATAGGCTTCCTCCCATGGACTACAATGGTTTTTTGGTCATATATTTAAATTAATGTATAGTAGGCTATCCTTAAATGCCTGTCAGAAGCAGGCTATATGGTTTAAAAACAACTCACAGAATATTCTCCGCCACCTCCACTATGCTGCACCGCAAGTAGCCTAAGATGACTCAAAAACTTGCGTACATGAGTTGAGACTTGACGTGAGATTTGACTTTTGCCACCGCTCACGTCCAAATCGGTCCAGATTGATCAATTCAGACCTTTGGGTGTTAAGATCATAAACTCAGGTTTCTGCTAGTGCTATTCTTGGTGCTGAACTTTCAGACGGCTACAGCGCTGTCTTTAGTTTTGAACAATGACAAATAGGCTGCTGTTGTGCTGCTGTTGTGCTTTTGTAATTTTTTTACATTTTTTTTCTCTCTCACGTTGCTGAATATAGGCTAGAATTAAAAGTAGACAACAATCAGTCTATTGGCAGTGGTATAAGATAATAGATGGAGATACATTTTGAGTGGATTTAGGGGAGGGGCCTCGAGCTCCAACTTTGCGGGGAGGCCTCTGCAAAGTCCGGGCCGCTACTGGAAATTACTTTACATGTATGCGAATGGAAAGGGCTTTCCATGTATGCGCATGGAAATTGATTTCCATGTATGCGCATGGAAAGGGCAAAGAGCTCCCAGAACACAGCCATAACTCCAAATATATATAAGTATTTTGCCTTTTCGTAAGTACTGTAGCAGCACAATGGAAACATGAGAGCCGTCTTTATATATGATTTGATAACTTGCTGGTGGAGCCAGGATGGCTCCGTGCAACATTCAAGATGTGGAGAAGCATTAGCTACTGTCACTGTGCTGTAGCTACCCATGTATATCCTATATGTGGCCCCACCATGTTGACTGGTTCACGTCTGTGGTAGCTGACTATTTACACATGTGCCCCTTAGCACACTGAATGTGGGTTTAAAGAATGCCAGAGAGGGACTGTGGACAGGGGACGTTGGGTAATGGATGATTCTAGGCCTTTTAGCAAGGCACCAAGAGAGGGATAAAAGAAAAGCTAAAGTAAACGTCTAGTATCAGGGTCGTGGAGTTGAGGTTACGGCCTCACATTCTGTTGTGTTGTGTTGCATTCCTCATGTTCTGTTGTGTTTTAAACATCTTTAGTGTTTGTCTGTAGCCTACAGATAATAGTGTTTTGTCTCTATGCAAGGTTTGCAATCCATCTTAGTTATTTCAAAATGCAGGCAGAAACACTATGTGCAATAGTCTAGTATTAGTATTATAGTATAGTAGTATAATATAGCATGCTTTCATGTTTCTTCACAAAAAGACCCTGCTCTTTAAAGAGTATTTATGAATGCTCTTTTTCAAAAGATGATTTCTCTCAGGCTTGAGAGACTCAGAAAGAGAAAATCGAGGCAGTTATTTCACAATCGCTCACGTCAAAATAGCACTGCTGTCCACCCACACGCGATGATGCCTGACAAATGACAGGTATAATCAGACTGTCAGTCATCTGCAAGAAGAACAGACATATTTCCAGAGCAGTGTAAAAAGTGTGTGGGTCAGAAATTCTGGAGGCTTACTATGCAATTGGGTCATTAAAATACCAGTGTCAGTGTGCCATTATTGGTTTATTTGGGGGGGGGGTAGACCTAGCTCATCATGTCGATACTGAGAAGGTGTAACTGAGTCCATTGTCAGGAGGCTAATCCTTGACATGGACAGAATTATCTGCAGCTTCTACATAAGCTTGTGTCCAGAGATGATGTCATTCACAGCCACCATCTTCAGACTCAGTTATGTTAATCACAAATGGCTTCACACCTCATCTGCTGTTATGGCAGCCTGCTATTTACAGCACAGGGAAGGGAGGGGAGGGAAGATTATTGGATCAATGAGGTAGTGGGTGGGTCCCTTCGCTGACACCACAAAATAGAGAGGAGGAACACTTGAATGTCCACATGTGTTAAATGTCAAATTCTTGTGGAGGGGATCTGAGGTCTCTTCAAAGCTCCGATCAATCTATCTCCGCCCACCCCTCCTCATTGCCGACCGCAAATCCCCCCACCCCCACTTCCTCCTTTCCCCCGCCTTCCCAACCCGGTACTTTGGGGGGGCTGTTTGGACACTCAGCACATCACGCACAATTACCCTTCAAGCTGTTCCTAGCTATTATCCCCCGCTCCCTTGCACAGCAACACATGGTATTGTAATAATGTATGGAATGGTCAGTGTTGGCTTTTGAGTTGAGCATTTGTGTGTGTGTGTGTGTGTGTGTGTGTGTGTGTGTTTGTGCATGCGTGTGTCCTCAGTTGGAATATTGAGTTCATAACACTACTCTTTATCCTCCGTGCCTGGTTGAGAGACCATACTAGGATCAAAGAGCCTTTGAAGATCTGTATTTCTCAAGGTAGATGCAATGTACTGTAATGACAGTACCACTCCAAATGTTTTAACAAATCTAAATGTGCATGATCTCTTATTGATAACCACACAAATAAGCCATAGATTAATACAACCTCCAAGCAACAGACGTATAATATGGATTGTTTTATTTCTTATTACCGGTATTATGTGACACATTGTGTTTATGTAGGGACACAGTCATTAAGAGGAATACAAAATAAATGCACGTACATCAAGGAAGTGTCTCCTTTGTATACCGCCATCACCATTCCCCAGGAGAATGATTCCTTGATCAGGATTTTAATTTCCAAAACACACCCTGCACACGTGTGGGCTTTATTGAGTGCTCGATTAGCCAGCCCTCCTCTTCTGCCATTAGTTAGCCATGGAAAAGTGATTCATTTCCCGGGGATCTCGAGCTGATTGGACAAACCTTTGGGGAGAGGTGGATTGATTGGGTGGTTCTCCTGCATAGTCGGCCATGATGAGAAACGAGGGAACAAGCTTGCAACAGCTCTCTCTGTCCCTGTCTCTCATTTTCTCTCTCTCTCTCTACCCCCCCCCCCCTCTCTGTCTCTCTCTCTGTTGTTCTCCCCAGAGATCAGCAGCAAATTAATACAAATCAGAGCCTTCCTCTCTGCCCATGTCTTGTCACTCACCTTCCCCCAGGTAGAAGAGGTGTGAGAGGACACTGGCTCAGGTGCAGCCAAGTGGAGAGCAATTGGAAGAGCGATGATTGGAATATAAACCAGCGTGTGTATTTGTGCTTGAAATAGCCTGGAGTGTGCACATACCATATTTATGTGTCTGTTTGTGTCTGTGAGTGTTTGTGTACACGTGAGAGTAACTATATGAAATCCATCAAACTGACAGGTGCCCCGCCCCCATCAAAGTGACAGGTGCCCTGCCCTATAGTGTCACGTCACGGGGAGGGTCCTGAGCATGGGAATTTTGTATTCCTAGCCAATCAGGAGCCTGCAAAATGGGTCTGAAGTACCAGAGCATTTAATAACTGCCATAAACGATCTGAATCATACAACATTAAGTGTTAATTATGTAATTTCCCAAATACGTCACTTGACTGAAACAACCCCAACACCCCCTCAAACACCCCGGTAAGCCCCCCACAGAGCCCATTTAAGGCTATTATAACTGAACTTTTAAGACTACAGCAGCCGCCTAGCGATGCACTTAACTTCCTGCAATAACACTGCGATGTCAAACCCCTGATATAAGCGATCAGCATTTACACTCTTTAAATAATGGCGAAAGCTTTGAATTATCAGGAGTCACAATACCCTCAGAATTATTACCCTCAGAATTATTAGCGCAAATTCACAGGATAAACGAAAACCTAATACAATCGCCAACACATAGTGCTCCAAATACACCGCCGCATGTAGACAACAACCCCCTCCCACATGCAGATGAGTTGATTGCATTGCCGGGTCCAAGTCATAGGCCTACTGAACATGTTCATATAGGGCAGGGGGGCTCGGACAGAGCTACATCTCGAGAAACATTGCCTGAAAATTTCAATAATGTTGAAATTAGACACACTATAGACCTCCCACGCGCAGGTCCGGTCATTGATTTTGCTGAATATTATCGTTCATTAATAGCCTCTGCAGAGCCTGTCCTGGAAGGGGTTCAGGGCCATACTAGACCGCACGACGTTGTACAATTTGAGCTAAAATATTAACAACCACGCCACCCTACATATTAACGACGAGACCCCAAACTTCTCAGCATTTCACGACCTATTAGACCAATTGGTTCAATCAAACGCAATTTTGAGCGACGGTAGTTTAGAGTTCATAGTCCAGATTATTCACAACCCGAGAGGTGGGGTGAAAAGCCGTCGGGCCGAAAAAACCCTAGACTGTGAGATAATGAAAAAATCCAAGCATTTATACGTCGTAAACAATCCCGATAACCAGCTCCGTTTTGCAATTAATCTCGCGCACGTGCTGAATACAGAGTTCAACGATTATCAGGCCGCGTCACGGGGTAAGGAAATGCAGCAAGCTGTAGGGCTATCATATGATACGCCAGTGACATTTAGCGATGTTTCAGCATTTGAAAGGTTAACCGACTGTCAAATTGTGATTCTGCACCGCCAGCCAGGGGTAAGAGAGTTTGCAAAATTTAAAACAGGGGTTAGTCGCGATAAGCAGGTGTTTATGCTACTCATCAACAACCATTACTACGGTATTAAAACTCTCAAAGGGTTCCTGGGTTACCCATATGTATGTACGCCATGTCATGAGGGTTATACTACAGAGTTGGGGCACCGTTGTGCAGGCCATTGTAGCATGTGCATCAGCCCAGAGTGTCCTAAGCAAACAAACAAAAAATGGACATAATGTAAAGATTGTAACATTAAATGCGCATCGGCTTACTGTTACGGTAAACGCAAAGAGTTTAGGCACCATCCTACACAAATATATCCATCAGCATATGTGAAACGAGGCGCAAGTGCCATAAATGTAAACGCATATATTACATCGCTATGAAAAACCCCAAGCATCACAGATGTCAAATAAAAAGAAGTAGGATACAGGTCAGACTGTAGGGTGTATATTATGAACATATGCTTTATCTTATATTTAAAGCAATAAAACACAAGTCCAATCAGCATATCATTTTGTAACAAGCTCTGGGGAGTTTTGCTTCAA
>JAODTR010000007.1:4339170-4350915 GCA_025399935.1 Amblyopsis rosae | reverse complement strand
GAAATGAGTATTGAGAACCGTGGAATTTCACTGGTATTGGTATCGACTACTACATTTCTGGTATCGTGACATCCCTAGTGGTCAATGTGAACCTCTTCTGAGCTGTTTTTTTAAGCATAAGAAGTAAATGGTATAATTGACACTGAAACCATGATTGAAACATATATTTTAGAGTGTTATATAACTTAAAAAGGTATTGGAATATCCAAACACCACCATTTTGAGAAGCTGTGTCCTGTCCAGCGTTTGGCTTATTTCCCTTTTCCCGCCTCTAGTCTGGACCTGGAGGAAATGGACTCCATCTCGCCCTTCAGGAAGCGCTGCATCATCCCGGTGCTGGGGCTCATAGAGAGCTCCCTGTACGAGAACGCCCTGGTGCACAACACCCTGTGCATGCTGCTGCAGCTGGTCAACGCGTGCCCCAAGCTGGCCGACATCCTGCTGGACCACGGGCTGCTCTACGTGCTGTTCAACACCCTCTCCACCCTCAACGGCATGGAGAATGGGTACGATGCGCGCACACACACACACACGGTCTCTCCCTGTGCTGGAACGCCAAGTGAACCATGACCTTGTTATCGGCATTGTCATTCATTGGACTTGAATTGTTACGGGTGCAGCATAGTGGAACAACGGTTTGCTGTTGGTAACATTGTTTGATCTTGCGTTGTTTCTCAAGTTACGTTAACACCGCCTCTATCTTGGTCCCATCTGTACTCTTCTTCACCTTTTTGTGAGCGTGGGCTTTGTTAGCAGGAGAAAGAGAGGAGGGTCAGGATGGAAGTGTGATTTCAGTACAATGCTACTAGTAAAATATAAAGTGTATCTGTTGCATTGCAACAGTAATTGGCATTGCTAGCACAACAGGTGTTAGTGGGCGGACATTTGAATGAATGCAGGTTCAGTTAATTAAAATCTTGTTTATTGGTCACGAGATACAGTACAAGCTAGAGTCCCTCAATTGTACAAAGGTACATATTTCACATTTCAAACACCCAGGCCTGTCCTCCTGGCCTCCTATCCACATTAGTAGACCTTCCATTTTCATATTTTGTCTTGTGAATAACTCATTAGTTGGCTGAACACATGTGGATTGTGAGATTAAATATGGTGCAACAACACTTCTTCACTGTTTATCCCCACAGGAATGGTAACCACAGTAACTACAAGTGACTCACGTCTATGTGTGTAATTGTGAACCAAATGTACTCAATGCTGTTGATTCACTTTTTGTACAAGCACCATAATGTCTTCCTCTTTCTTCTGCATTCCCTTGAATTACTACAAGCACCATAATGCTTTGCTGTCCTCTCAGCATTCCTCTGAATGACTACAAGCACCATAATGCCTTGCTGTCCTCTCTCCTCTCAGCATTCCCCTGAATGACTACAAGCTGCTGGTGTGTGACATCCAGCAGATGTTGGTGGCAGTGACCATCCATGCCTGCAGCTCCTCAGGCTCCCAGTACTTCCGCATCATCGAGGACCTCATCACCCTGCTGGGCTTCATGCAAACCAGCAGGGTGCGCCGCACACAGGGTCAGGACACGTACAGTACGCTGCCATTGGCCACACACGTTTGTACACATCAATCTACTCTATGCAGCCCTCACATATGATTCTGAATCGTCCACTATTAAAGGTGGAGGCAGTGATTGTCTAATATTTTTTTGTCAAATTCAGCGAATATCTACTCCCTAAATAGACAGTTGTCTGTTCTGTGTGCATGCTGAATGGGTAATCTGCTATTCCTACACAAGTTGATAGTCAGATAATATCCCCGATACTAAAAATAATGTATAGAATATTACACATGAAATAATTTGTTGATCACACAAACTAGCATGTCCATTTGCAACATATGAATTCCCATGGAGATTCTGTATCATAGCAACCACAGCGTCTCAGCTCTCTGTGCCAGTTGGGTTTTTTCAGCAGAGCAACCGGCGTTTTCAGCTAAGGAAAAAAGCTTTGGTGGACACGCGGCCTAAGACATTGAAGGGAGAGGTCTTATCATCACCATTTAATATGTAGAATACTATACTATATATGGTGTATGTATGTTTGATTGTTTCTTAGAGATGGCAGTGGCTCTGCAGTATCGCGTTCTCCAATCAGCTATAGAGTTCATCAAGACCACAGCCAATCAGAACCCCCAGAAGCCCAGCGGCTCAGCGAACATCCCCAGCTCCCCGCACCACGCTATCTATCAGAAGCGAAAGAGCATCGGGGGTGAGTGTGTGAGTGCGTGCGTGCGTGCGTGTAACCCCGTCGTGTGTCCACATCCCACTGCTGTGAATGTGTTCCCAGCCATGCTCTCACATCTGTGTCCTCATGCTAACCCCCAAGGTTCCACGGCCATGAAAGACTGCATTATCCCCCGCATCCCCAGACAGCACTACTGCTCCTACGGCCATATCCCCATGTCCCCTCCCTTCACGTTCCTCTCCCAGGACTCCCCCCTCCCCTCCCCCTCTGGAGGTCCATCGGCCTACATGCTCCACTGTGACTCAGGTAGCCTGTGTGAAGCCCCTCCCCTTCACAGAGAAGAGCATATTCCTCCCTAAGCGGAATATGAAGGGGTTTTATTATTTTGTTTTGCAGTGAACTCACCTTCCACCCCTCCCTCCTCTCTCCAGGCCTCAGCAGGGGGTTTAATCTGCCCAATACACTCCCGCATTACTGGTGCCTCTAATACCTAGTCCACATGTACTCTGCAATACATTTTTTAATGGGGATTTTCCTTCGTTGTTAAAAAAAAAGAAGAAATTCTATTAATTTCCATGCAGCAGTTTATTAAAAAAAAAACTCGACCCACGTGAAAATGAAACTGCATGTTTTCAAGCCTGTGGATTAAAATGCCGTATGTAAACAGGGTTTAGTGACGCACAGGCTGACGTTACAAAACAAAAAACAGTTTTACCTGTCTACACGTGAACACTGAATGCAGTTTGTTAATCTTCACCCTGGAAGGAGCTCTGCTAAAACTGTACGTAATGATCATACACTGTTTACATGTGCATGAAAGGCCAAACATTTAAAGATAGCCGTCTACGTGTGGACTAGGCATAGGATACTGTTTTGATCTGCTTTCCTATCTGTGTTTCTCTCTGCCTCTCATTGAGATTCTGTCTAGCCTTCCCATTCACGAGCTAGTTGCATAGTCTGAACCGCTGACTATTTCCGCTCTGCCACCCTTCCCCTCTCAGGCCACCGCCGCTTCTCTCTGTCCCAGTCGGACTCTCTGCTGACGCGCATGCGCTCCGTGGCCAGCGACGAGCTCAGCAACATGATGCAGAGGCGCATGAGTCAGGAAAACCCCATCCGCGCCAGCGAGACGGAGTTGGTGCAGCGCCTGCAGAGGCTTGTGGTGCTGGCCGTCAACAGACTCATTTACCATGGTAACCAGCACATCCCAGTCACAGGGGTTCTCAGTGTGTTTGGATGGAATCTGTGACCTGAAAGTGATCCAAAAATAATTATTATAAATAATTAGTGGGCTAGGTACAGCTAGTTCTTTTTTTATTAAATTTTTTCCTGTCTTTCTTTTTTATTATTATTTTTGAATATTCAATATAAATGGACTGAATGCTGTTTGCCATGGTGTTGGCCAATGGCCACATTATGCATCAAGTAGTACTTTAGCTCACGGCTGCCCTCTTGGGGCCGGGGTGGGGATCACATAGAGGTGGTGGATCACCTTGACCTCCCTCTGTGTGTGCCGTTTCCAGATGTGAGCCAGGACTTCTACGAGCTGCTGAGCATCCCCGACTCCCCTGAGCACCCGCCGCCAGCCACCGCCGACGCCGTTGAGCACGTCCAACACGACGAAGGCAGCTCCAGCTCCGTTTCACCCATCCCCTTCCCCCTGCCCCCAGCCAGCAAGAAGAGCTTCCAGAGGGACATCCGGAGGCTGATGATGGATGGGATCAAGATCAATCTGGTACAGCCTGCTTATCCTGTTCACACTAGGGGTTTCAGTCAGGACCACTGCAAGCTAAGGGAACAGCTACGTCACTGTCTAGTTCTTATACTATGTTATATTTGGTGGCATTGTGGGAGCAGAAACAGACCCCCCCCCATCTTCCCCCATAGGGTACAGGACAGAGCAAGCATCAGTGACAACATCATGACATTGATTCTGTCTTTTTGTCTTTATTCAGGTTATATTTGCAGGGACAGTACACATTAATATACATACCTGTAAACGTGCAGGTTCAGCCATATAGGTTAATCTTCAACTGTAGTCCGAAACGGCATTCTTAAAGGTTAAAGGTGTCAGAGAGGTGGTGGTCGCTTGTAATACACTGTCTGTTTTAAAAACAAGCACCCTGAATGAGTTTAGGCAATCGTATGCTTAGCAGGCCATCAGCTGGGCCATTGCAATCAGCTGGGCCATTGCAATCAGCTGATGGCTGATGTCCGTGACCTGCGTGACCTTTGGCGATGCTGGCTCTGTCGTCATGGCGAATGTGTCTGACTGGCGTCCGTCTGGTGGCTGTTGGGCCTTCAGGGCAGCGCGGGACGAGGCGGAGCCCCGCCCCAGCAGTGGCGTAAGATCCTGTGGTCGTGCCGGGACACCTTCCGGGTGCAGATAGGCCGCCTGCTGGTGCACACGCTCAGCCCTGCACTACCGCTGTCTGACAGGAAGGAGGCGCTGGAGTTCGTGTTTGACTCCAAACACTCTGAAATCCTCAGGGAGAGCCTCAGCCCAGGTCTTGAGGTGAGTAATCAGGTGCACTAGCACCCACGTGGACGTTCTACGAGTCAATAGCTGTTCTTTAACTTTAGACGAGCACTGCCATTCAAAGGCACAGGTCCTCCGTTTTGGGAGGCTGCCTCCCTTTTGATTTGATTCATCTCGTGTATAATGTAGTTCTCAGACAGCTTTTGAAAGACCGCAGATTTAATGTCTACAGCCTCTTCATCAGCCCCCTCACGTTGCCATGGAAGCCTTTTATTCCACCCGCGTCTGCACGCTGAGACGCGCTCTCTCTCCTCCAGAGCGTCGCTGAAGATCGACAGCGCCGGCCTGCGTCGGGCTCGTGCGCCTGTCCGTCAGCGCGCGCGGACCCGACGGAGCGCAGCTGACGCGTTCGTCTGTCAACTGTGCTCTGTCCCTCCTGCGCAGCACGGCCCTAAGCTGGCCCTCTACCTCTATGAGATGCTGCGCGACCACAGAGATGGCCTCAGCAAAGAGGAGCAGAGCGCTGCGGGCATGTTCATGACCTCCCTCAAGCTGTGTGGCCATCGATGCATCCCCCCCAACGCACCGCACAAGCCTGATTTGATCAAGGCCATAATGGAGGTACATAAACCACAGAGGGGTCCAGGGTTGGGAGTATGTTGGAGATATGTCATTCATATTGGCCTTAGCTTAGTTAATCTGCTCCTTTTAGGAACAGTTAAAATACCAAGCAGAAGAGAAGACCAGCAAAGTGGCCTGGGAAAAGAAAGTGTCCAACACACAGAGAGGGTGAGAAGCATTTTGAAGTCTTTTAACAGATTATTAAAAATTTTTGCCGCTATATATTTCATTGTTTTTTAGTTTTTTTTTTTACTTCTCTTTTAATTCTATTGCAGTCTTATCCAGAGGCTGGATGGGAAGTCTAAAGACATCTCCAAAATCGCAGCGGATATCACTCAGAGTGTGTCCCTACAGCAAGGCATGGAGAGGAAGAAGGTCATCCAGCACATCAGAGGCCTCTACAAGACAGACCTGAGCGCCAGCCGCCACTGGCAGGAGCTGGTGCAGCAACTGACGCATGACCGGTGAGAGCCCCACTCCACCAGCCCTCAGTAGAGCCCCCTCAGTAGAGCCCCACACCACCAGCCCTCAGTAGAGCACCCTCAGTAGAGCCCCACACCACCAGCCCTCAGTAGAGCCCCCTCAGTAGAGCCCCACACCACCAGCCCTCAGTAGAGCCCCCTCAGTGGAGCCCCACACAACCAGCCCTCAGTAGAGCCCCCTCAGTGGAGCCCCACACAACCAGCCCTCAGTAGAGCCCCACACAACCAGCCCTCAGTAGGGCCCCCTCAGTAGAGCCCCACACAACCAGCCCTCAGTAGAGCCCCCTCAGTAGAGCCCCACACAACCAGCCCTCAGTAGAGCCCCAGAGACTATTTTAAGATTAGACACATCTCTAGAGAAAATGGTCAAAGTGTGATGATGATAAACTATGTGGAAGGACAAATGAAATGCTAATGCAACTCTGTTTGAAGTGAGTCAATTAGAAATGTGCTCACGCTTGAACGGTGTGTTTTAATGATATGCAAGCAGGCTTGTGAGGGCTCAGTGTGGTGGCATTGTGCTGTGTTTCAGTGCTGTATGGTACGACCAGACGTCTTACCCGACATCTTGGCAGCTGGACCCCACAGAAGGGCCCAACCGGGAACGCCGGCGGCTGCAGAGATGCTACCTCACCATCCCCAACAAATACCTGTTAAAGGACAGACGCAAGGAAGATGGTGAATAAGACTGCCGCATTCGTATGTCTGTCCCCGCACTGTCGCATCCAGTGCTCTCAGTCTGCCAACCTTGTGTCACCCTGCCCAGACACCATCAAGCCCCCGCTGTCCTTCCTGTTTGAGGATAAGACCCACTCCTCCTTCTCGTCCACGGTGAAAGACAAGGCCACAAGCGAGCCCATCAGGTATAGCTCCCCACCTCTCTATCGTCAACAACAACATGACATCCCCAGCCACTATAAATAGTGGCTGCAGTAGGCTTGTGTTACGCCGACCGTGTTCTCTGGTGTCGTCGTCAGGTTCACCAGGCGCTGTGTCAGCGTTGCCCCGTCCAGAGAGACAGCAGGGGAGCTGCTTCTTGGTGAGATTCTGCCTGCGCATAGCACAGAGCAAAACACACTCTCCTGCAGCCACTATCGAATACACTGTATAATAATAACAACAATAATAATAATGTGTGTGTGTGTGTGTTAGGTCTTCTCTGAAGGGTGTGCTTGTTGTTTAATAGAGACTCTCCCTGTGTTGCAGGGAAGTCCGGGATGTACTTTGTGGAAGACAATGCTGCTGATGCTCAGGACACCCAGGTACAGCAAAGCTGTTAGGGGACGTCTAGGCCTGTCGCCTTTACCAAGGATTGTTGTGAATTTAAAGGCGCACTCCTTGATGTGTGGCTGAGACGTTGTTGGTTAGAAACTCCTCCCGCTTCTCTCTACTATAATCTCTTGATTATAAACATGGCTGTTCTCTACCCCGCCCTCCTCTGTGTCTTCATGAGAGAGCTTGTGTGTTTGGACAGAGTCTTCACGGGGAGACCGAGGCTGCCTCTTTCTCCTGGACGTACGAGGAGATCAAGGAGGTCCATAAGCGGTGGTGGCAGCTGAGAGACAACGCCGTGGAGATCTTCCTGACCAACGGCAGGACCCTGCTATTAGCCTTCGACACCACCAAAGTAAGGCTGGTCATGCCACTGTAGGTAGCCTTCTGCTCATGCCCAAAAGGTGACCCTTCCAATCCACTACTGTTGTCAGTGTCCTCATTAGCAGGTCATTGGACCGCTCCAGTGGTCAAATAATAGTCTATGGCTGTCCAGTCTGTAATATTTATACAGAGGAATGGGACATTTTGGACAATTTTGTTTTGGACCTCAAACTTATTAAGTGTTATCAAATGCATTGCATTTGAAATGCCCTAAAACATAAAATATTCAGTTTTATTCCACTTTCTTGTTTGTCATAACACAGAGAAGCTTGTAACACAGTACACAGGCATGTACTAATATGGGGCCAAGTCAGGGTCATTGTTTTGTAGGGCTGGGTATTATTGGCATCATGATAGATGGATCACTAGAATTTTATCGCGATACAATTGATATAGCAGTGCATTGCAATACTCGTAGTAATTTAACTAAATTAATGTAATTAACTCAATTAAAATCTGTTTATTAAATAATGTATTGATGATTGAGTTATATTCTTCATTTTGTATTTCTATTCCCTGTCTTGTATACAATGTATTTTCTTTGTTCTTAATTAAAATGTTTTTATTATATTGATGCTATGGGCTTGAAATGTGATACTATTGTGATACTATTGTTTTACTCTGCTATATCAATATTTTTTTTTGCACAACCCTATTATGTATGTATGTATGTATGTATAACATTTTTTGTAGCTTTATAAATATTTTGAGTGTAGAAAGGTTTGATAGCTCAAATATCCTGAATTTGAGCATTTTATGTAATGTGCATAGTTCCGTGACGACGTCTACCACAACATCCTGACCTCTGACCTGCCCAACCTCCTGGAGCACGGCAACATCAGTGCCCTCACACAGCTGTGGGGCTCAGGGCAGATCTCCAACTTCGAGTACCTCACACACCTCAACAAGCACGCGGGGCGCTCCTTCAATGACCTCATGCAGTACCCTGTGTTCCCTTTCATCCTACGGGACTACACCAGCGAGACGCTAGACCTGCAGGACCCCAACATATACAGGTGATCGTCGAACACTGGGCAGCAATGTGTGCTGATGACAAGGCATGGAAAATAAAGTGGTCTCTCTGACGGTTGACTCACAGCTTACACACGCCACAATTCCGAAGTTTGCGTTTGTGTTTTTTGGAAATACATTGCTGTTAAAGTTTGAGAATATATGTGCCGCTTGGCAATTGTCGTGATAGATGAGTACAGACGTGCTTTACTGACGTGTAATTTGTTATTTGAATAATTGGATGCTGTGCAGAAGACAAATAGATCCTGTCTGCATCAGGACTCGTGACTGGAAATCAAAGCCGCCGTCATTTATCATCCGAGAACATTAGGGTACTTTTCGTAGTGATTTTACATCGGCTTCAGAGCATGGCTTGCAGTCGTAAACCTGGACATATTGCTTTGTGGAAACAGCAGTTGGACATCATTGTAATAACACAATGCATTGAATGTAAATTCTCATTGACTCTTTTCTTTTTAACTGACATAATATCAACATGTAATACTTTTTAATTATAATACCAAGCAGTATGGCATTATTCTTAGTGCTGAATCTATTCCATGAATAGAATATGTGATTGTGGCTGAGGAACACTGTTTCGTCATTGTCACTGTACAGGAACCTGAACAAGCCCATAGCGGTTCAGTCAAAAGAGAAAGAAGACCGTTATGTTGACAACTATAAGGTATGATGTCACCATTATATGCAGCCTGCATTCTGTTATTGTTTAACCCCTTCTCCTGAGAGTGACGTCCCTGTGTTTGCCTTGTAGTACCTGGAGGATGAGTACAAGAAGGGAATTCACGAGGATGACCCCATGCCCCCTGTACAGCCTTACCACTATGGTTCACACTATTCCAACAGTGGCACTGTGCTACACTTTCTTGTTCGAATGCCTCCCTTCACAAAGATGTTCCTGGCTTACCAAGGTGAGTTACACACCCTAATCATCCCCCTTTGTCAGGATGGAGAGGTCAAAGCACAAGGTCGAGACCAGTAAGACCCTTTTAATAGCACTGCTGCGTAGCGCCACGCACTGTATATGTAGCATAAAAGCTATGGCTCTGTGCAAAGAATGCATTCTTACCAGTTGTCTTAAACGTTCATTGAGAGAAAGGCTGTGGCCACCATAAAAACAGATAATTATCAACAGATAATTATCACTTATCTGTACGAAGCTTTTAGCGGCTCTCCATTGCAGGCGGTCCACATTATGTTGCCAGCCCTATTTTCAAAACCCTATATGTGCAGTGCTTTTAGCACTGTGTGCCTAATGTATGCGTGTGCAGGGTTTAAACTTAGCTGTCTGCTGTTGTCTCGTGTCTATTAGCCATTGAAGGGTTTCTCCTTTCATACCACTCCTCCTTTCAGTCAGTAGATTTTTTTTTCTTTTCTTATTTTACCATCTCTTTGCCCTTTTTATCTGTTTTCCCTTTCTCCCTCATCTCATTTTTAATTCCTCTGAAGGGTCCTATTTTCTAATGTCACTTTAATCATATGCACCAAGTCCGGTTCCGCCATGAAAGGGGATCGTTTCAATCAGAGAGGCCAATTTGTAATTGTGATTATCTTTGGCCTTAACCAGACCAGAGCTTTGATATCCCAGACCGGACCTTTCATTCCATGAACACAACATGGCGCCTCTCCTCCTTCGAGTCCATGACTGACGTCAAAGAGCTCATTCCAGAGTTCTTCTACCTCCCAGAATTCCTAGTCAACAGAGAGGGTAGGACATTGTTCTGCTAGATAATGTTTGACTTATTCCTTTTATTTAATTGTTTCCATTATTTTGCCCTAATTAATTAAAATGTCAATTAATAATATTAGTAATAGGTCAGTTGTATATACATAAACTAGGTAAGTAAATTGAGGTTTTGCCCTCCATTTGTGCAGGCTTTGATTTTGGGGTGCGTCAGAACAGCGAGCGCGTTAACCACGTGAACCTGCCACCCTGGGCCAGGAACGACCCCCGTCTCTTCATTCTCATTCACCGGCAGGCGCTTGAGTCCGACCAGGTCTCCCAGACACTGTGCCAGTGGATCGACCTGGTGTTTGGCCTCAAGCAGAAGGGCAAGGCGGCAGTCCAGGCCATCAATGTCTTCCACCCAGCTGTGAGTGACAGTGGCTGTTTTTCTTTCATGTTTACCTTTTAAGGGATTGTATAGGGCAAATATGCTTTATTTTCCTGTAAACTGTGTGAAGCACTCCTCCACATAATGGCACGGCTATAAACAACCAGAAACTATCATTGCTTTTTCTATCATTAAAAATAATATAAACACAATCCTCCTCCCCCCTTCTGAAAGCCACTTGGTGGCTCCTAATTCAGTTTGAGAACCACTGAGTTGATCCACTGATATACTGTATCCCTAGCCCCAACCATTTGATGTGCTCAGTGGATACACATACAGAACCAACCAGTAGTACAGTACATCTTCATGCATGTCCTCCTCACATAGTTTGTACAATGCGCCTGCACAACGCACCGCTCGTCCGAAGGGCAAAGGGACCAACCTGTGGTTGTCGTTTGCATTGTCGTCGTCCCTGCAGACTTATTTTGGCATGGATGTTTCGGCCGTGGAGGACCCTGTGCAGCGACGAGCCCTGGAGACCATGATCAAGACATACGGCCAGACACCCAGACAGCTGTTCAGCGCCTCCCACATCAGCAAGGCTGGGCCCAGGCTCATGATGGAGGGGGAGCTGCCTGCAGCCATGGGTCTACTGGTGCAGCTGGCCTTCAGGGAGAACAGAGAACAGGCCAAGGAAGCGCTGTACCCGGTACGCTTGGCTGTGCTGTTGAAATGCACCGTTAGTTCCGATTAGACGGCAGGAATTAGCGATTTTGACGACGCCTTGTTGGATGGCTTGCTCAGACACAGGCTGCCATCGTTAACTGTTCATCGGACTCATTTGCTTAATGTCATCCACTCTCCCATTGAATGCGTAGAGTCCCCTCCCGTGGATAAAGGGTCTGAAGTGGGGTGAATACGTAGGGTCCCCCAGCGTTCCTGAGCCGGGGGTGTGCTTCAGCCAGCCACACGGGGAGAGGTTTGGCTCTCTGCTGGCCCTGCCCACACGAGCCATCTGTGGTCTGTCGCACCAATTCTGCCTCATGATGATTTACAGCAAGGAGCAGGGTACGACCGCTCAACACATGGCTGCGTATTGACTGGCCCGGGAGCCAAAGTGCACGTTTCGTGACGGCTTTGCCTTGGGGGGGGGGGGGGGGGGGGGGGGGGGGGGGGGGGGGGGGGGGGGGGGGGGGGGGGGGGGGGGGGGGGGGGGG